>JAIPRL010000641.1:0-72481 GCA_025469235.1 Pemphigus obesinymphae
ATTTACAGAGACATCACTATTGAACCACTAGAAATTGTGAACAGGCTATCACAACGAAGAAAAAGATTAAAATTACTTATATAAATTATAATTATTTTTGAACTTTTTTTTTATTTGGAATATCTACTTACTATATTAAATAATTAAAATAACCTACACAGTACATGATATATTATATTGGGTAATTTATTTTCAAATTTTTCTTTCTAGTGGCTCATGGTTCCTACTTTGAACCCCTCCCATAGGAAATTTATACCTACGCCTTTGCTTGAACTTAAAAACTATAACAACTGAAAGGTTAATTACTCCACACAAATAAAATATAAAACACGGCAGTCAACCCAATTTCCGAGACAATCGAAGCTAATACCACTAAGAACTTAACCACTCTACTCACCCCTGATTATTAAAAAGACTACTCTCGTCTACTTTTTCTCTATCCCCTTCCTTCTCATCAATTAGCAAAACTCCTAGTATATACAGGTAGATAATACTACCATACCACCAGATACAAGTAAAAATGAAAACATATATTGGGAAATACAAAAATAAAAAGATACGCAAGAGATCTCTTTCGCTCGAATATTTCATCATTCTAACTTCATCAACTAACTTAAATGAAAGCCTATAACCCGTCGAAAATGTTTTACAAATAAAGAACAATATAAGCGGTTTAATTAATTTAATTCAAAGATATTATCGAAAACACTTAATAAAATTCAAATATAATTTAAATTGTTCTACAATATTATAATATCAAATCGGCAACCGAGATAATTGATAAAGTAAACTTAGAATTTTCACTGACTGTAGTCTAAAAACTCGGCTAGGTAAATTATCAAGAAGTTTAAAAACCTATTTTCAAACTTTCCAATAAATTAAACTCAAATATATAATCAGTGCTCGAATGGAAAAATATAAAGTAGTGGAGCTCAATTAGAAATTTAAAAATAGCGTTCCAAATGAAATATTCTATGTCACATAACCGTGGAGGGCTCCGCCCGCGACTCCTGCATCTTCTTGTTCACCACTAATATATAATCTAATTTTTAACTGTATTTTTTTTTCAATTAAAAAAATGTCTCTATAAAAATTTTAATAGAATGATATTCTATAACATTTTACATAAATAAACAACTAATAAATTCATATTCATTTAAGTAAGACTAATATGTAAAAACCAATTATGTGTTAATATGCTTTTTATTTTAATAAAATTTATTTTTACAAAATCTATTATAACTTAATAAAGTCCATAAGGGTAAGTAATGATTATTGCTATCATTTTTTTCTTTTCTTTTTGGACAACACAATTCATCGGCATTTCTTCTACTATTTCTTATCGAAGATTGTATGTATGGATTTGGTTTAAACAAATGCAAAAGGAGCCCAACACAGTTAATGAACATTAATGAAGATAAATATTTTAATGATAATGCATTTCTTTTTGGTTCTATAATATTATCTAATAAATTATATAGGTATTTATTATTATTTATTCTTGTAAAATATTTACTAATCAGCAGTCTGAAATATTAAACGGTAGTGTGATAGTAATCGGTAATCATGATAGTCAATAAGTACCTAATTGTATATAAAATGTTTGTGCTAGTGGCATAAATGGTGCAAGTGATGTGACTAAATCTGAATCATCTTCATCTTTATCACTTGAAACATTTGTATTTTGCGTAGATACATGTTTTTTCTATACAATTAATTTAAATAGTACAATATTCAAGTTTATTAATATTTTTCTGAATGTATTTAATACCGTATTTTGAATACTTTTTAAAATATTTTATTCCTCGAAAAAAAACTTCAAAGTCCCATATAGGTTTTTATATTTAAAATAAATTATTTTGTTATATTTCCGTCGATTCCAATGTTGTTCACTCAGAATCTAAATTAATCAAAAGTCCTCAAACACACATTGTTTACTGTTTAAGTTCGATCAAATAATTGTATTTTATTTTATTTTTGTATTAAACGCCTATAGACAGGCGATAGTTTATAGCAACAATAAATAAGTTAAAATAATAATATTAGATCATCAATTGATATTTTCACTATTGAACTTCTGTAAATATATAGATCACTCAAAAAAATATTTAGGAATACCATTGTAATAAAGTATTCGAATACATACTTATATATATGTATATATATATATATATTGATCCGAATACTTTTTTTTTCCGAGTATTCGGAATACTTTTTAATATCTATAGTATTTTACCCAAGTCTGAAGAGTTGTAGAAATTACGCGACTGGTGTTGGTGTGAAAACAAAAAAGAAAACCGTCGCGAACGGGGAAAATTTTGTGGGAAGGGGCGGGGGGAATATCCGTTCGGCCGCGGTCGGGCGCCGCCGCCGCTGCCGCGGCGCTCAATCGAACACAGGTCAAGGGACGGCGGCGGCGGCCGACGTCTGCCACCGCCGCGCCGACGACGCGTCGCGCTCGTGTGTGCAGCCTGTTGTGAGCGCGTGGCCACCCGGACCGTTCGACCGTAGTTGCAGCAGCAGCGTTAGTTGTAGTCGTCGAAAAGGGTTTTTCCGCGAGTGTTGTCGTTTCAAATCGGACTGGATTTTTACCAGTAAACGGGATTTCCAGCGATATAATACTCCGTTCGTACTGTGTAATATACACTACATTGGATATGGCCACCACATCTTCGGGCACATGGTCATCTACGACCAGTCAAAGTGAGTGATTTTTATTTTTCAAAATCTTTTAATTTCATCATCTCTTATGCGTGCACCTACTATTTACAACGTGTATATCGTATAATATATATTGTTTGCGTATATGGAACTCGTAAAAATCAATTTTATAATACTTAGTCGCATAAAAGGTTTTAAATCGCCAATTTTTTATTTTTTCTTTCACTCAATTATTTAATACGACGCCGTATTAAATATATATTTTTTTATTATTTGAACTTATAAATATGTTAGATACAATAAATAACAAACAAATTAGGTACCTAATAACATTATCTAGTGCTCTACGTAGCCTTTTTTTTTGCGATATATTCATTTTCTTCAAGATTTACAGTTATTAAAAAAATGCATTCTTAATAATTCATAAAACGTGTAAAAATGTACATAATATGTAATACCTAATAAAATGCTACTTAGGGTGCTAGATAATTTTATTATTTATAATTTAATTTTTGTTTCATCTTCCTAGGATATTCTCAAGTTGATAAAAATGAAAAATAGGTAAACATTTTTTTTTTGTTATCAAACATCGTGGTTATACAACAAAAATTGTATAGACACAAACTATATTTTTAAATTAGGTATATGGAAATATTTTTGAATTATTAGATTTTCACTTTTCTAAAAATGTCTTTAAAATTGCCTATATACTGAACCCTTTAAATTTTTGAAATGATTGAATTGAACTTATTTGCAACATATTATGTGAAACGAAAATATGTGATATGATGTTATAGAAAATTAATAATCAAATGGTTCTAAGATATCGCGGTATTAGATTATATTAACTACATATAACTATATTATTATAAAACATACATTTTTTATATAGAAAATAGAAAAATGCTTTAATTTGAAAAGAACGAGTTACAACTTTTTGTTTTTGAACCTGTGTAGTAGGGGCATATTCATTTTTTTTTTTGGGAGGGGGCTGAGGCACTGAGTAATAATATCATCATTGAGTTTTATTACAATAATATTACATCCTATGAGCAATAAGCATACTTAAATATACTTTATAATAATTAATATAATATAAAATATTAGGATTTATCAGTCGTTTTTCTCAACATTTAATGTTATAACTGATTTAAGTTTGCATATATTCACTATAATAGGATACACACGGTACAAATGAACAAATAAATAATATTATAAACATTTGCCATTGTACATTATATATATTATAGTATACCGCCAAAACTGTAATATCCAAACAAAATACGTAAACATATTATATATAATATTTGTAAGATATCCTCAAACAATATTTTTTATTTAAAGATGTTAATCTATCATACACCAATTACTTTGTATTATAATATATTATGTAGGTATTTAATTTTAAAATATTTTAAACATTTATTTCAAAAAGCAAAACAATATTACATTTTCTATGACAATGGTCTATAGGGTTTTTTAGTCTAGAAAATTAACGTTCAATATATTTTCCAAACATTTTACGAATATTAGAACGTTATTAAAAATGTTTAAAAATAATAATATTCAAAATATTTTCCGGAACGAAAATGTCCCTGAAATACATATTATAGAACTTTTACTTTTACTTTCTGCCTTCTGGAAATATAACAATATTTTCTATTCTTTAGCTATTTGAAAAATACAAATATAAAATAATGATCTCAAATCATTTTTACATTGGAACATGGGTAGAAATCCTTAATCGGTTCTCAATATATATATATTTAATATATCATTAGTACCTATGACAGTTGTATAAAAAGAATAATCAGATTTAAATATTTTTATGAAGTCAAATCTTTGTGATATCCTTTATATATAAATGCAAATCTATAGCTTTAGATTTGATTTTATGTTTAGTTGAGAACATTTATTTTGAATTTGTATATTTTATATTTTAAAGTACACATACATATTATACACAAAAAAGTATTTAAAATACTTGTTTTCCAAAATTTTATAATTACTAAACTATTATGTAAATTATTATAGTCCATAATGGATATTAAATAAAATTTATTTTTATTTAAAGTTTAAAACTTTATCAAAACAAGCGCTTATACTTGTTATTGCTACATAACAAATCCACTTTTTAAAAAATTTTCAATACAAGAAAAAAAGTATACCAAATAGTACTAACCAACCAAAAATGTGTGTAAAAATTTAGAATGACGTTAAAATAATGTTATAATATTAATATTTTTAATAATAATAATATATTATATAAATGGGTACTGAATACAGATGCATAGAGAACAAAATTTTTAACATAAAAATTAAAAGTGCAAAAGTTGCGTATGATGAATAAAATTTGTATGCACTATTCATTGTTTACGATTTAATATATTTACTTATTTGAAGGCCTACTATACTTTATACTACATAAATATAATATAAAATATGACGCACCTATATTCATAAATGTTTTGAATTCTTCGTATATGTGTATAGTTTTTAAAAATTTACCTTTTAGTATTCTAAGTTCGAATTATATATAATTGTACAGTATAGCCTATAGTTTTCTGTTGTATATAGGTACTACTTAGTATAAGTAGGTACCTACCTAAATTATACTTACGAAATTAATAATTTAAATAATGATTAAAATAATATGCATTGGTACATATTATGTATTTATATCCTTTGATTAACTTTTATTTACGAAAAATGTTCGATAGACTAAAAAAAAGATAAATTATTCCATTATATGCCACGTTATTTTGTTTTTATAAATTTGATTTTAACATTAAGTTTTCTTGATATACTCGTTATTTTTATCCCCAGATCGCGCATGCGATATATGTATGTGTATATATATATATATATACATAGCTAGAATATGTGACATGAATAATGGAAAAAAAAAAGTTCTTGGTAGACTTAATAATTTAATCCTGCAGTATATACCTATAATGTACAATATTATTGTGTAGTATAGTTAATGGATTCAGGGGAAGGTACATGATATAAAATAGTTATTATAACTCGTTTTGTTGTTACGAAAGTGTAACTTGGCTCCCTACTGCTACAACTTTTCACTTTTCATTTATCTCGATAGTCAGACGCGATATAATAGACAGCGATGGGCTTCTGTTTGGCTATTGAAACTGGCGTAGAAAACACGCGTGGGGTTAAATATTATTGCGATTTTTCGTTTCGTTTTTGATTTATTACTATTAGCGGAATGAACAATAAACGTCTATAAAATACAACATTATTTGGCGTAACAAAACTTTTCTTAATGTGATCGAACTATAATAACATTTAGAAAAATTATGCACACGATTTCGTATAGTTGGTTGGTATTCGTAGCTAATTTTAAATGAAAATATTTTTTAAATATATTATAGAAACACAATGGACATTTCATATTATAAATATATAGGCACTAGAGCAATCGGAGGTAGGTACCTACATCTAGTCTATCGTCAATTCAAAAGATTGGAATGCTAAAAAAAAATACTGCACCTATATATTATAATATACCTTAATAGTATAAATGTATAAATAACAATATAATGTAATAATGGTTTAAAAATAAGATATTTTATTCCTAAATTTCTTCGGTAAAATATAATAATACAATTAATACGCCAGCTAAGACTTCTTCTTTATAATATTATGTAGGTACTTTCTAAAATACATTGGAAGCTCCCAATGGTTTAATAAAATATATTGTTTTACTATTAATAGGCACAGTTTGTGATATATGTATTTTTAAATATGATGGAAAAATATATAAAATCTTCAGAAGTTTCTTATCAAATAATATAATATTATATGGTAATCTTGTAATCTTTTTTATAATATGATGGTCTTATTACTATAAATGTACTCAAAATTATTGGCAATGTTTAAAAAAAAATTAATAATAATTATTATGTAGTTTTTATAATAATTTAACTTTCGGTATTTCTATAACATAATATTGAATATCATTTGTCCCATTATTTTTTTTTCATCTTAATCCTTGGGAATGGGATTTTTTATTCCAATTGACAATTTGTTCCTTTCTGAAAAAATATCAAAAAGGAACAAATTATGCAAAAATGGAACAAAATATTATACATAAATTTTTTTGTTTCCCATTATGCACATTTTGTTCCGTTTTTAGGATGTTCCTTTTTGAAAATTTTGACAAGAATTGAATTTTCATCATTGTTTTAGTACAACTTGTACGAGAGAGTAAGAGAGTTGCTTATACACATAAATTATAATTTTTGATACTTACATCATCAAATTCTAGAATTTTTTCGAAAAGAATCAATCCAAAAATATGAACTAAATGTCTTATGGAAATAAAAAATCTAAGTGTGATATTTTGTTTCTTTTCTGCACAATTTGTTCCTTCATATTATTTTCAAAAAGGCACAATTACCTAATAACCTAATATAAGAACAAAATGTCTCATAGAAACAACAAATCCAAGTATGATATTTTGTTCCTTTTCAATTTTTGTTAAAAAGGAAGAAATTGTGCGCTTTTTTGGGTGGAAAATATACAAAGGAACAAATTATCCACATTGGAAACAAAAAATCCCAAATAGGAACTAAATGTGCGTGGAACAAACTATCACCTTATCTAATCCTCAAATTTAATGCTGCAACATCGTCAAATTATTGCAGTTCGAAATGTCATAGAATACGACTTCACCTGCAGGTTATTTAGGTACTTATGGGTATTACCTCATAGCTATAATGATTTATGAATAATCATATAACCATTTTGTCGAGGTTTTTGAAAAAAAAAAAACATTATATCAACATTTATATTCGATTATAGCAAAATTACTCAGTTAAACAGCTGCAGTAACACCTATATATTATAAACATATTATTTACATTTTACGAGTATCCCAATACGTTCTCAGTATTACACTTAAGTATTTTTCCGATTTCTGGTTATTGATATTATATCATTATTTACTGAATTCATCAATGATACCATCTGTCCATAATTTATATGTATATGTGTGTGTGTGTGTGTGTGTGTGTGTGTGTGTAGATTGTAGGTATTAAGTATCCTAGAAATAAAAATGGTTTTCTATAAAATGTATAAACATTTAAGTATTTTTAACCCATAATCTGTAGCTTTTTATTATATTATTGAATTTTTGGTAATATAGGACATACATTTTTTGAATAAATATGATAAGAAATTATAAGAATTTCGAGTAAATATACCTTAGGTAGATACTTAGTGATAAGCGTTTAACATTTTCCACATTGGAATAAAATTGATAAAAGTCTCAATCTGCAAAATATAATTCTAAATATAATATCTTATAATATAATATTATATATTAATAATTAATTTTTAAATATTAATATTAATAATTATATAAATATAATCTAAATATAATCTTCTTGGTTTTTTTTTCACGAGTCATTTTTATTTTTGAAGTTTACTTTTTGACTTTCATACAGGTTATATTTTAAAAAATACATATAAGAAATATAGAATAATTTATACTTTTACATAATGTTATTAATTATTGCACCATTTCACAAGACATCTCCCGTAGCTACACTACCTACCTATTTAGGTACGTAATCTACCATAATACTTTATCACCATAAATTATGAATTCTTGTCGAATTTCACATCTTCGGTCTTCTTTAGCATAATTTCGTTTAACTTGTCTCCGTCTTTACAACGTATCGAATACACTCGTCTATATATTCTGCAATATTCATTATATATCATACATCGTGACGTATGGTTTTTATCTCTATTGATATACGTCTATACACTATAATAACGTAGTGTATTTTAAATTGTAATCAATGTATAAATATCATAAATATATTGACAGTTATTGATAAAATACAATATATTGTTATATATTAGTATTTTCCGAGCGATAAAAATTTTCCACCATTACCGTTTTCATTTCGGGCAGTGTACTCATTATCAATTATACAATTATCATTGTGATTACGAAAATCGGCCATATAAAGGTGAATGGTGATGGAAGTTTGTTCATTGCCTCTTCAGTTTTTGTGAACAATTGTATTGCATAAATCATAAAAATGATTCCACATGAAGTTCACGGTATAATGTTCTTTTTTTTATTTACAACAATTCTCCCTTATTTTCGTTAGTTTTTCTATATATACGTTTAAGAAAACTACTGGAAGTATAAAATAAATAACCTCCATAAAGTATTATAACGTGAATGAATTTGCTATTAGAAAATTCTTTACCCGAAAAATCCCATTCGATTTCTTTTCCTCGCAAAAGTATATACAGACACAAGTCTTATAATATAATATTATTATCATTGTATACGTGGTTTTTTTTTTAATTATTACGGAATATAGAATGATAAATACATTTTTTGAAAAAATGAAAAAACAAGTATTTCTTTAGTTTTGAGGGTTGCCTATATTTTTTTCCTTAAATTTCAAATTCTTACCACATTCCCGTCCTGCAACTACAATAAATCTATTTTTTTTGAAAAATATTTATTTATTTATTTATAAACATTTTATTTGAAATAAACCACTATTTTTTAAATGTCACATGGTAGTCCTTTTTTTTTAAAAAAAATGTTTGAATTTCGATTTTGATTAATTATAATTAAGAGGATGTCGCACTGAAGATTTAAAACCTAAAAATATGTTTACGCAAAATAAATGAAATGGCATTTTAAAATAATTATAGAGTTAAAACACTTATTATAAAATTTATAGAAAACAACATTTTAGAGATAGCCTCATCAGCGTTTTTTTCAAATAATATGTTTAAAAAAAGTTACCTTCGATAACGAGCTTAATATTTAGAAAATTGTAAAACCCTAACAAGATTATCTCTGAAATGTTGTCATATATACATTTAATAATAGGTATTATAACTTTAAAATCACTTTAAAAGGCATTTTATTTATTTTGTGTAAACGTATTTTTAAACAAATATCGTGATTACACCACAATATAAAAATTGTACTGACACAGGACTATTTTTAATTATTTTTAAGTTATATTAAAATATTTTTTGATTTTTAAACTTTTATTTTTCTTAAAATATCTAAAAAACTGTCTATACAGAACCTCTTAAATGGGGTGTGCTACATCCTCTTAAGTTTAGTAAATGATAATGCACGGATATTCGAAATACGTGGTCTCTGAATTCACTGTATTATGTATATTGATGTATATACCCACTTACCGCGTGTTCATTTAGTTTAGGCACATACTATTAGGTCGTAGATAACAAAATAATCAATAAAAATGGATAAATTAAACACCAATTTTATTTTCTTTAAAGGACCATCAAATTCCATTAAAAATAAAATAGTAGTTAAAATTATTTTTTTTAAAAGTTGATATTATAGAGGCAGAACTGGAGTGTTTTAGAAATTAGAAATTCACATAAAAAAATAGCCCTTAAAAAATTAAGAAACGCGTATTTCTTTTACTTTCAAAAACTCAGATTGAGTCTTGGGTATAAAAGTATATAAGAAAACCATAATTAATATGGGTATAAACAGCTATACGTTTATATTCGGGACGACGGAAATTAAAGTCTCAAAGACCAACGGGCTGGAAACGTATGTATATGTATAATAAAGAGTCTTATATCGTAATTTCCGATTTGGAATAGCTATATAAAATAATTCTATATTCGCTTTGCATATAGTATATTATAAGATAATAATATAAGTAACCTATCTTTGCTATCATTGCATATACGAGTGTCTTCTAATTAAAAAGAAAATAAATGAAATAGAAAATAACATATATATATATATATATAAATAATAAGACAATGACAATATGTAACGTACATACGTATACATATTCGGTACTAAGTATAAATACTTATTATAATTAGATTCCTATATATATATATTTTATAATTTTCATTTTAAATCGAATCCATCGAACAATATACAGAGTGTAACAGGATTAATGGTGCGGAAAAATTTAATAACTATAGGTATATACCTACCGGATACCTACATAATATATTGATATATTCGATATATATGACGTTAAAGTATTTTTAATTTTTAGAAACCCAAATAATAATAAAAATTCTAATTTTTCAACTCAATTTTTGATTTATTTTCAAATTATTTGTAGGCAAATCTGATTTTTAGAAACATTTCGATGGTAAAACATGTTCACTAAGCATAGGTATAATTATTTTTTTTCATTAATATTTATAACTTTAAAGAAAACTTGATATTAGTTATCAAAAATAATGTGTTTATATTTGATTTTAATGATGAAAATATTATTATGTAGGTACCTTTAAATCGTATACCGTTGCAATTATAATATATTAATAATTATAATAATTATTATAAATGTATAATCAATTATCTAGGGTTCTACATATTGTATAGCATAGCATATATATATATATATATCTAAATATATATATATCTAAATTTTACGTGCCAATGTGCTAGTCATAGAGAGGTGCAAATTTCAAATTAATCAAAAATCATAAATATAAATTTCTCGATTTCTGGAGAAATTTATACAATAGGGCGTAATTTTAACATTTTTCCTCGGGTGTCTAAAATCCTAGTACCTGGTTATACCCACCATTCCACATTATCTTTTTGGTATATTTGGTACCTATATTTTTAATAGAAATAATATTGTTTTGAAAACAAATCACCACCAGCAATACGTCCTAGCCCCTAAAAATGTGAAATATGTACGTGCGTACGATATCATATAGGTATTTCATGAAGAAAAATTAATCGATATCCATGGATATAACTATATTAGTTTTAGTAAGCAAAAAAAATTTGGAAATTTTCGCAAAAATTTAAAATTCGAGAAAATTTTAAAAATGTTTACTTCTGTAAACGTCGTTATCTACGTAATTTTTCTTAAAACTAGATTTAAAAAATAGCTGTATTTTGAATTCTTAATAAAATATTTTAATTTTAGCGCAAAAGTATAATAAATTATTAACAACTACCTAATATGTAATAATTATTACTAATAATAATAATTATTATTAAAAAAAAAAAAAAACCTTAAAAATATTGAATAGAACAAAATGTTTTTGCATTTTTCAAATAGTTTTCTTACATTCTATATATAGGTACTATTATAATAATATATAATATTATTGTATAAAACATATTGTATTGTAGTGCACAAGTACAACTGCATATTGACCGCTAAACTGCGTAGGTATACCTATACTGTGCAATTCACACGTGCAATGTAAAGTGTACTCATTTTTTTTTATTCTGCATGTAACAATGTGCATAGCATTGTTTCAAGACGACCGGATACAATAAGAGTATATTGGACATGTTTTTTTTTTAAATTTTGGTTTGGATAACAAAATGTATGTATTAAAAATGTTCACTTGTACTTATATACCTATATATAATATATAGACATACATGTGCAGTAATATGTGCATATGGGTGATCATCTGATAGGTATATAATATATACAGCATAGTGTAGGATAGTTATCTCTATGATGTATAAACAACAGTTCTAAATGTAAAAAATTACTTTTCCACGTAATAATAATTATATTAATTTTAATCATAATATCTTCGGTGAGAATTTACTTAATCTTACCTTCATTAATGATCTAGGACTCTAGGTGTTACCTTTCAGTCTAACTTTCTTTTTTCATTACTCATATTGAAAATATTTTTACAATATTACTTAGAACTCTATATGTTTCTTTATTAGATCTTTTAAAGAGATCCGAAATGTGTCATGTTTTAAAATTCTCTACTGTCAATTTTTGAATACTGTCCCGTGATTTGGAATCAATCAAAAATATAATGAATAAATATGTTAGATTAAGTACAAAAAAGATTCTTATACGTTATTGTTGAATTTAAAAGACTGTATTTTAAAATAATACTGAAAATTTTATTGAGATAATTTAAGCGGTGTTCATCAATTGCACTGAAAATGTTAGACTACCTGTAATGTATTATACATCTTTTGTGCCGGTGAATTTTTCATGGATTAAAAAGAAGGTATACATCAATTGCGCCATTAAAATATCATGTATACGGTATACGCTACAGCTATGTATGCCACTAATGCCATTAATGTGTTCTAAGACGCGGTTTGCCCGAACAAAATCTCCGTAGTAAACCAATATTTACTAATATTTATTTATTTATTTAATAGGCTACTTATAAGCTGCTGAAGCATAATAAACTTTGACAAAATGTTCGTAAAAATATTTAATGCTCGAGATACACATGTTTCTAGATCAATAAAACTACTTAAAGATGCATTATATTTAATATTCATTTAACTAAAATAGAGTAAAACAAAAATCAATAATTAAAAAGAAACATTTTCAAAAAAAAAAAAAAAAGTGGTGCAGCAAAATATGAAAAAAAACTAAATAAATTACTTTAGTATTTATACATTTTATATACACGAACGGCTATATGAGAAACGACGATTGCAAAATGTAATTATAGGTAAAATTATTTGTACAACATAAATTAATATCCAGATAACACTAGCATATTATCGCATTTTCGTTATCGGATATTTTGTTTCCACCAATTTCTAATTTAAAAATGTCAAAATACGAAAATAAAATGTTGAAAAACGTGTAGATAATTTCGTCGCTTGTGGATGATATACAATATGACGTGTGAATAGTGTATACTCAACCACGTACTTCAATGTCATCTAGCGCAATTGATGTATACCCCTTGAATATCGTCTGGCGCAATATTGATGTAATTTAAGATTAAGCTCATCGTTTGTCCCATAAATAACGTACTAATACTAAACTTTCATCTATAAACTTATCAACAGTCATATTTTATATTTCTCGCTCCTTGAACTTATTTATTTTCATATCCCTCTGTGAAACTCCCGTCTATGTTCAACTCTTCATGAGTTAACTTATCGTACAAACTAAGGTTACAATAATCCTCTCAATAGAATATTTAGAGAATGTAATAGATTTTAAGTTTGACCATCTTACTATAAATAGTTTACCCCTTGATACTTATTTTCTTAAACATACATCATAAATCTAAAATAATTTTCTATAATTTATATATTTCCTAATTATTGTTTAATTATGTACATCATTACTATGGATAATATATAATAATATATTATATTATATATATATATATATATTATATTTATTTAAAAAAATGAAAAATAATTTGTATGTAATAATAAATTTGGTTATTATTTTATTTTTACTTTACTTTTACTTTATTTGACAATATTTATTTAGAAAAAAGGATTTTTAAAATTTCAAGTGTTGAATAGGTATAATTTTAGATAGTACCAAATTTTTATATCATATTTTTACGAATTAAGAATATGCATTTAAGAAATTCAGAGAAAAATCTAATTTTGATATTTGGAATTTTAAATGGTCTTTTCGTGGATTTTGAATTTCATAGTTCTCTCATAGTCAACTACTTATGCAGAACATGCTTATATAATATATGTAATATGTATACTTACTGTATAACAGTGTATTGACGTATACGTAATACTTACGGATTTAAAGAAAACATTGACAATATATTATTTTGTAACTATATGGAAATATTTTATCTTTTATTGCTCATCTATAACAATATCGACACGATTAAATGATAGAAAAATTCAATAAATATTTTTACAAGGGAATATTATAAATATCGTGCTCGACGAATTCAATTGTTCATTGTTTGAACGTTTTCTATCTTCGATGTTTTTTATTTTAAAAATTAACCAATTATAATTCATTACCGTATTAATATTTTTATATTATAAAATAAATAATATTATATATATATATATATATTTAGGTAGGTATATAGAACTATAGAAGTTTGTTTTTACACGTTTATAGTACTATATTTAAAGGAAAGTTTTTTTCAGCACAATTGCGAATGTTGTATAATATGTATAGTTATTATAAATTTCGAGTATATAATTAGGATAATATAATTATTTAAATTCATTTTGACCACGCAAAATTACATTTCATCGATATACGAGTAGAACACTTTTCAATTTTACTTATATTATATTATATATTACACGGGTTTTTTTTTATAATCGTATATATCGTACTTAATGATGTATTATCGTCTATATTAATTTCATTGTGTAACCATATACATATATACCTACAATAATTAAAATCAAATTAATCGATATTACCTTGTACGAATATTTCAGCCGAGAAAATATTATTGGAAATAAATCAAAGATTGATAAATTAATATAGGCAATAAATTAATCGAATTAGTATGTTAATATTTATTGCAATCTGTCGTTATAATATAATATACATATATTAATTATTAGTAATAATAAATAATTTTATTATGCAAGATAAAAAATATCATTATGTTTTTACAGATTTACCATATATAACATTATATTATATTTTAATTATTTTATATAATGTTATATATATGTAGATAATCTGTATCATCAGCGATCAATTAGGTAGCTATTATTATAAAAATATACTATACAAGTATAAATATTAAGTAATATTATTATATTATTATATATGATATTATATTAGTAAGACCAAGTCTAAAATTAGTTTATGTTCGACATTTTGTATATGGAAGAATAAAAATGGTAAATGGAGTTCCCAAATATTTGAATTTCAAAAATAACATGTCAATGTTATGAATTTATTTCTTAAACGAATAAAAATATCTATATGAAATTATGCAAGTGTAAATAAAAATATTCTATTAGTCTGAATTTAATTTAATTTAAAAAAAGTGACAATCAATTGCCACTGTTTACTGAATCTTATATATATACCGTGTGTTTTTTCCTTTAAGGATTTATCATTTCCGAAGTCTTTAAACACCTACCGAAAAATAATCCAAAAGCTAATTCATCTAGAAATCACTCTGTATATAATTTAACTGATAGAAACAATGATTGCAACTTCCAAGGGTAATGGAAAATTTCAAGACATTCCACCAAATACGTGTATGTTGATTATGAAAATTAAAAATAACTTAACCTGCAACCTAAACCAACTAAAAATATAGGAAAATTGCGTTCGGCATTATTATCACAACCAACTTCGTAAATTACTAATATTAGAGTAAATTTACCTATTACCAAATTAATAGCACCGTATTTTTTTCGAAATTTTATCTGTAAAGAGAAATATATATTTAAATTATTGAGACTTAAAAATAATTATATTTCTTTACAAAATTAAAATTTTGAATACCTACATACCTATTTATTATAATATCAATTTAGGCAATAGAATCTTCAAAACATTCTGAATCTAAACACGGTAAAATATTGACATAAGTTAAATAAATACATTTAAAATACGCAGAAAATAAATATGTAATAGAAATTATATTTATATACATATTATACAATTTATTGTAAAATAGACTGTGTATATTATTAATAATAATAATTATAATATTATGAATTATTGGTTGGTGTATAATATTATAGTTCGATCATAATGTGGATGTTCTAATTTGAAAGTACTTTTCTTCAATTCCCAAAATTGTTTTTGGAATAACTCCGATAGTAAAAGTTCACAAACGATGCAAAATATTACTCCCTTGGTTGGTATCTAAATGTCAATTTTAGGGGCTATGGAAATGATCTCCCAAATTTTTTTTTTTGTAATAATTCCAAAAGTGGATTTGCAAAAACGACCGGACTTCGTGCATAAACGATTGCTCTTTTGTTGGCACTTCATATTCAAATTTGTGGTGGGGGCTGTGGAAATGGACTTCCTCTCAATAGTGATATCATTTTTAATAACCACTTGAAAAACCACCATTTGCGTATTTAGATAATGTAAAAAATGTTTGTACAATCTTATAACTTTCTTTCTCACGGACCTCTAAAATTCGGGAGATCCATTTGCTGCAGCAGTGTTTTCCCGTAATATGTAAAAAATATATTGTCCGCCGAGACGATCTCAAGATTATTGCAGTGTTATTCGATTTTCATACAATAGGACAATATATTTTGAATTTTGTAGGTTAATTAGATTGTATAGGTACGTAAATATTGTACATGTGCTCTAAACTCGAACATATTATTGTTATTTTTCGTGATGGACAAGTAAATGGCAGATAGCTGTTATCTCCAGATATTTCGCGTGGATGCGAAACTATGCATTTTTGACTTTTCAATGACATCGACAAAATATACAATAATAATAGTAGTCAGTTACTCAGTTATAAGTTCATGTATAAACAGTAGCTACATGGTACATAGCTACAGCTGTACTCTTATTTACGGCCTGTTGAGGGTTTTTTTCACGGTTTCTTTTCCGCTTTTTCTTACCGGACAACAGCTTGTTATTATATGTACCTAATATACCTAATTTATCATATATATACACATTGTATTTCATTTCTCTGGGGGAAAAATATAAATCGCGGACATGACGAATCGAGGACCACCGCGAAAAATGTGGTCCGTGCCGAATCGACGACGCCTCTCGCACGAGCGCACGCGCATGGATATCCGTCAGCGTCAAAAAAACCTTAGGTTTTACGGTTCCATTCTGTCGGTCTCGATATGTATAATATTAAGTCGGTCGCTTCGATAAAATACCATCGAGCGCGATTTACCTTGTTATTTGGCACACGAAAACAAAGGAAAATAATATTTTTAGGGAGAAAATATTGGTATTTATTTTTAAATAGGTACTTTAACAGTGTTGTCAGACTTTTGCATTATTTTGAGATTGAAACGAATCGATTCGGACTATTAAACGCGGATTGTATATATTATGTATAAATATATATATATATATATATATATATACAATGAGAATTATGCAAAAGTTCAAAATCGGCTTATAATACAAACGCTTGCAGGAAAGCAGGGGCGTAATTTAGGGGAGCAGGGTGTGCAACGGCACCACTATACTAATTTAAAAAGTAGCCTGCCAATGCTCTAATGCATAAAATATAATTGCGCTAACTAAAAAAAGTTAGTTTTTTTTGCTTATTTACGTTTTTTAAAAAGTATTTTCGTAGCATTAGAATGTGATTTTAAATGACACGATAAAATGTTAAAATTGGATTGCCTAAGAGCTCGTACAAAAAAACTGAAATGATGACCCTGCAGGGAAGATGAATTCTTAAAAACATTATTTTAGGTAAAATAAATTTATTCGACCTATATATACCTACGTAGGTATATATTTTTTTCGAAAAAATCTAAAAATATTCATAATCATGATTAAAAATTTATAAAATATATGCAAAATAAAATATATTGTTTACGAGTTTAATTATGTTTTATTATATTTGAAGCTATAACTTCTATGTTTTAGATTAGGTAATTAATAAAAAAATGTAAATAATGCATATATTATGTGATTACATTGTCTATACTCTATAACATCGTATCTAATGTAGGAATTTTCATTTCCGAGATCAAAAGACTAAAGAACAAGAACGTGCAAATATTTATAATATTATTGCTGTATAAAATATATATAGTTTTAATATTTCCAGAGTTGGGAATAATTTATTAGTAGAAATTTGATTTACGGAATCTCAATCTAAAACCAAAGAAAATCCCGAAATTAAATTTAAATCTCGAAAAAAAATATTTAAAAAATTGAAACTCGTGAACGATCAATGTAATTTTGGTTTAGTATTTAACAAAGATGGGCATTAGCTATAGTTGAAAAATTGTAATTAATTTTAAAAATAAAATATTTTGATATAAAATTTTTAACTCTACTATGTATATCTATTGTGAACTATATTTGCCATGTATTAATAATTAAAATTTTTGTAGTTTATTTTTCAAAATCATTCAGTATTAAATAAAATATTTTAGGTACACACATATACATCATACATATACTGCATATAAACAAATAAACAAATAAAAAAAAGCGAAAGCGCATCGGATTTCGAAACAATATAGATTCGCATTTCTCACAAAACATCCGACTCGATATAGGCGGCAGTATTTTCTCTATGTAGTCTATACAATAAGTAGGTATACAATCGAAAAATTTTTTATATTATATTTACCTACCTACTCAAATGATATTTTTAAACAATATTTTTTTTTATTTCATTAAATTGTCTTTTTACAGTTGTTTCTATAATGTAATTAATGTAATTTTTATTATTTTCTTATGCTAATTCAGCTGTGTTCTCTCTATGCTTTATAGTTTTCGTTTGCAGCTTTGTAATTTTATTATTTATAAATAGGCTATGGATGTATACGCTATTTAATAATTTTCTTAAATTTTTCTTTTTATATTGTTCTTTTATCGTTGGAACAACGTATAAAAGTTTTCGAACCGACTGCGTAAAGTAGGTGCTCTGTATAATATTATGAACACCGTAATAGGTTTAGGTTCGAAAATGATTTCTTGTTCGAAAACAAGGATTTTCATTTTAATGTTCCATCTTACTAGGTATGTATTACTATACAATTTTTATTATATATATATATATATATATATATATTGGTACTTATGTGCATTATATTTTCTATTTCAGAAACAATTCATAAATAAAAAATTTATTAACTCATTCCCGTCATTCAGTATATCTATACTATTATATACGGTACTCTGAAATCCATTTTAAATATATACAAAAATACTCTTTTTATATTTCAATTTTTGACATTTCCTTTTAAAGTTACCTAATGTCTAGTTACCTAAATATTTTCTCTTAATATAATATATTATTATTATTATTATATTAATTATACGAAGTATTTAATTTTATATCATAATTCTATTTTAATATAATAAAAGTGATGTATAATTACAATAAAATCGACACAATCTACCAAGTGACATAAATATATTAATATAATTAAAAAATGGGCAAGTTAATATAACAAATTAACACAAATTAGTTATATTATATGTGGAGATAGGATTTTTATGAACTAAAAAACACTCAAAAATAGACAAAAAAATGCAAAAATGCCCTAAAAAATTAACTTAAAAATGACCAAAAAAATCTACTTAAATAAGTGGAAAACTTTTAATTTTAAAATAATTATTATTAATATTTAAATATAGGTATATATATTAATATACATGCAAATTTGAAATATGCAATAAGTATTAATATTATTTGTTCGGTATAAATTTAATAGCGGTATTTTCACGCTAGTGTCATATTTACTATAATATAGTATTATTATTATGTAGTATTAGGTTCGTTTGATATTCATTATTTTATCATCAAAAACCCGGAAATTAATTATATTATTTTTTTAATATCAGTAGAGTAAGTAATTGAGTTCATCCAGTGGCGTAATTTAGGGGGAGGGTGTCCTCCATGTTCGAACATCCCCGATATGAAAATCTTAGTTTGCTAGATTTCTTATTAATTATTATTATATTACCCACTCTTATTAAAAATATCTTAATCAAACTTCAAACATTTTTGTTTTAATATTTTTTTTATATCCCTTACAAGTTTTAAAACAAAGATTTAAGTTTTTTTTCTTATAAAAATATGTTTTAGAAAATGCACTTTCAGAGAAACTGAATAGTTTTAGTACAATAATGCATCTATATGTGTATAATTAAAAATCATGAATTTGTCTGCATTTTGTCAAAGGTTACTTTTTATATAATTAGAAATAGAGTTATAGAACATTTAATTTTACAGTTAACCATAGGACTTAAGATTTTTGCTAAAAATATTTGATCAAAAATCACCCATGTTGAATTTTAAATTTAATTTGGTATTGATGCACTTTTAAGCTAAAACTAGATACTCGGTATCTAAAAAAATAGTATTTTTTGAGATTTAATTTACTCGGAAAGAAAGTGGTATTGCACAAAAAAATAAGATGACACTGAACATTCAAAATAAGATACCTACTAAAAACTAATTTTATGCATATCTAGTATCTACATAAAACTCTGGTGTTACAATCAAATTTTTATCCCGCATAAAGAGAACTAAATCTGATTACACAACAATAATGACAAAAAGGTATTGAAACAAGAATATATTTTAATTTAATGTAGAGTTCTCATTAGCCGAGTTATTTAAAATGGGTAAATTTGCCGTTGAGTTATATTTATTTGTAAATGTTAAATATGAACTCTAGAAGCGGATAATAAGATCTCTAATATATCTTAGACATCCCCTGAAAATTACGCAAAATACGCCACTGAGTTCATTAGATATAAATCCAGGTTTTGAGATAAGATGAAATTTTACAAATGGTACAAAAAAGCTTAAAAAAAACAACTTTGAATTTAAAATATTTAAATGTACAAAATATGTAAAAATAATAATAATAAAAAAAAATTTAATTTAAAAAGTGCATTAAAAACGAAAATTCTAAAATTTCAAAATAAAATTTTATAAAACAATTCAAATTGTAATGAAACCAAATTTAGTAATTATAGAAAAAAAAAATGCAAAAGTCATCAAAATCCTATCTCTATAATGTCAATATATATATATAGTTACCAAAAAAAAAACATTATATAAATTATAATATTAAATAGTCAATTTCAAAATAACTTGAATCTTGTCTTCATTAAAATGTATAAAAATTAAAATCACGATTCTCGATTTTGATTTAAAAAATGTATTGATTTTAATATTATCCCATGCCAAGCTTTCATTATTACTTATAAATATTATATAATATTAGGTACCTATAGGTATATCATGTTTGATTAAAATTTGTTCGTAATAGTGCCTATTTTGGATGTTGACTTTTGTGTTGAAAATCAAATAGTGACAATACTTAATATATTATAATTTATATTATTTATGCTAATATATTCTTTAGTTTAAGTCGCATATTTTTGTACATTCAAAAATCGATTACTACATATTCCTTAATATCGATTAACGACGGATCGTGCGTATTTCCAATATATATAATTAGTTATATGAACATTACTTTCGCAACAATTACGGTGAGAGTACCCATACATTTAAATTTGGGAGCAAACATCAAAATGTATAGGTAGGTACATAATATTATAATAGTTTATAATGTAGGTATATTTTACTTGGTACATGGTGAATGAGTGAAAATGTATAATTATACACGTTATACAACTCAGTATTAATTTATTTAATACGCACGTATATTCGTATTGAAAAATATTGGTAAAAATTGTGATAAAATTTAAAATAAAATATGTGATATCCTGGTGCGCGCGTAAAATAATTTCCACATTCTAATTTGCAAAAAATATATTATAGTGAAACATTTTTGGCGTAAATCGTTTTATGAATTTGAGGGGCCTCGCGACTGCCGGATATTATATCGAAAACGACAGTTTCTCATTCCATTAGACCGAGACAATGTTTAGGTACTCGGATTTTAATTTTCAAGGCATTTTTTAGGCAAGAATATTTTTAATTTTTAATTGTAATAATACCTAGTTATTTAAATATTAAAAAATGTGCATAATTACCGTTATAAATATTTAATTAACTAGAAATGATGTTCGAAATATTTTTGGTGTGATACCTCAAGAAATTAATGAGGAATCTATTAATGTTTTAAACTCTATTTTAATTAGAATCGTTCATTTTAATGAATAATATACATTTTTCCCTGGTTACAAAATAGATCACTGGCATGTGTACTCTATAATTTTGTATACACTCGAATTGCCACCCGTTATTTACCTATTTACCTCCCATATTTTTCGACCTGAAAATATCACTCGAATTTCCTCTCGATTAAAAAAATTTCATTTGTTCGAATTGTCTCTCGCATCAGGTATATGTCAACATTTTATATTTTGGTGTTGAGTTACTTGTAGAATTATTTATAGATATAAATATAAAAACCCAATTTCTATAAAATAATTAGTTTTTATTTAACAAATATGTATTTTGAAAACAATGGTTTCATCTTCAGTGTTAAACAACAGTAGTTATACAGTACCTATAAACATTTTATACTTGAATCGCCTCCAATAAAAAGTTAGAATAGAAATCGATAACCTACAATAATCAATATTTTATTTTTTAAAGAGAAACGATTTATATACACTATTATATAGAGTGTATCACATGTGTAATTATACGCAGTGTTTTGAATTATTACCGAACAATAAATAAGTATTTTGAAAAAATTAAAAAAAAAGATTCTATATTTTTTAATTGGTAAAGTTATATTATATGAAAGACATTCGGTTGGCAACGTACTAAATTTCATATTATTTACCATGTTTTAAATAACTTTGGGAAGTCGTAGTTTATAAAATAATTAACCAACAAATCGATGATTCAACAACTAAAATTTTTTTTTAAGTATACTTAAAATACTTATTAGGTTCCATCAAAGAAAAAGTGGCTTACACTAAAGAAAAAAGAAAAAAGGCGAATTTGTATAATTTTATAACGCACCTGCAGTAATAATTAATTGTTTATAAACAATACATCGATAATTACTATTATATTATGTTTTGAAGAATGATTTAATTGATTTATCGTATAAATAAACTAAACTTATGTGTAGGCAAAGTTATATGTTTATAATTTTCCAAAAGAACATAAAATTAAATTGTAAACTGGTTTCCATAAAATGTTGTACAATCCATAACCTTATTACCTAAATAAAAAAGTATTAAGTGTTACATTTTTTCTCTCGAAATTTTGAACTATGAATAATAGATTTATTATTATTTATTCATTATAGAAAGAATAGCACATATATTAAAAACATAAACTTGTAAGGTGTTATAAAGGAAATTAAATTATAAGAACAAAACAACATTTTTAAAATATCAAAAAGAATAATTGTAAAAAATTCATTTATTTAATCGTTATTATATTGTTATAAAAAGTACGAGTCAATAGTTATTTAGTTAATAAATATTATAAGTAAATTGTAACTACCTTCCTCCTATGTTTTATAAGTGAACGCAGGTCAAACTTTGGTAGAATCTCATTGCTGCCCTGATAATAAATTCGAATAACATTATAATTTTTTCAGAAAATTTCTTGTAACATTAGCTTATTATTTGTTCATTATTTTTTTGACATACATACTTATATTTGATATTTATAATATAATATATTATATGTCTGGATTGTGTAAAACTGAAGTCGACAGATATAGATAGTGTTCGTTGCCAATAAATTGATTGGATCAGATCCTAATATAATTTAAAAACAAAGAAAAATTATAAAATTATTGAAACATAAAAAATCGTGTGTGTTTTGACATTGAACTTATGACACTTGTCTATACGTGATTTTTACTTTTATTATACAAATATAGGTACCTATATAATATTATATGCGATACCAAATCGTCATAAAAAGGATATTTTTTTTTATATTTGTATTACTATTATTATTATCATTTTATTATTACCTACTTATTTGCGTACGTGTGGTATCAATCGAATAAAGGACGATAACTGGATACCTATAATATCTATAGAAATAAGTATAATAATATGTTGATGGCTGTGTTTTGATGTATAATGTGTTACCTATATCTATTATACCTACTTCAAGTGCGTTGAATAGATTTTAGTACCAATATTTTTCCACCAGTATGGACTTGTAAATTGTAGACATTGTTTTTTTTTTTTATAATATATCAATAAGCAACATGTTTGTTTTTTTTTTTATAGTTTAAAATTTCAATAAATAAAACGATCGCGAACGTTATGGTTTGTGTAGGATCAAAAAAAATACTGGGTATTTTTTATAGTTGAAAAAAAACGGTTGAGAACGATTTTTAATGTTATGATATATATTATAATATTATATATTCTACAAAATTTTATCAGCATAGTACTTTGAAGAAGTAATCTGTAGATTTACGAAAAGTTCGAAATTCAAATGAAATATTTTGAATAAACATTATTTACCAAAATAGTACACGGACCATTTACCAACCGTCCTATGTCTGTCAACTAAGTGATTTTGCCCCTAATAAAAAAGATAGTAAAATAGGTATATGAAAATTATATAAATGATTGATTTTCAATATCTTTAGACCCCCTCAGAAAAAAATACGCCCTTGTATATTATTATTTGTATTTTATATGGAAAATATGTATCCACGTATTAGTCTTTTGAATTTTAAATGTTTGATCTTCATAAAAAATGTGTACATATTTTATTCATTAATAATAATTTATAAAAGAAAATATTCTATAATATATTATTATAAAATAGCATTATTATAAATCTCCGTATAAGGATTGTACCTATCGTAACAGTTCGCAGAAACTATCTTCATTTAGTTGATGAATACATTTATATATATTATATATATACATGTATGTATGTATACGATTTATAAGATGTCAGAATTTTGTTTTTAAAGAAAATGTTCATAATTAATATAAGTAACTCATATTTAAAATCTCGTGGAGCGTATAATATATTATGTAGACATTGTAGCTATAACAAGGGTGAAAAAACCATTAAAATATGCATGTCTTATATTAACTTAACTATATATAGACTATAAGGTAAAAAAAGACTGATTTCCACCATCATTCTATAATATGTACCGGATATTTACCTACCTACACAATAATTTACAGCACAAAATAAATCATTGACTCATGGATCAAAATATATACATTTATTGATTCCATCTGTTAAAAAAAAATCATTTAGTGGGAAAAAATTAAAAATTAACTTTTGAATTTAATTTACGATGGAATTATACCATGCTTTTTTCATCGAAACGTTTATACTGTGATTGGAACGGAACTCGGAAATGTTCTCGTTTCAAGTGGTTATAATGGTATTATATATATTATACATATTATCAGAGGCAAATCCACGGTGGCAATTGAAGTAATTCCCCCCCTTCCCCCAAAAAAAAGTCTTGAGAGGTTTTTATATAATGTATTTTATACTATAAGTTTGACATTTACTTTGGCTTATTTTATCAATTTTTAAAACTGATACCCCAAAAAAATCGACTCCTAGTTCCGCCACTGATATTATACCATGTTAGTATTGAATAAAACTAACCTAGCTTTAGCTTAAAACGGATTTTTTTCGCGTCCATAAATATCATGAACAAAAGTAACTACATAAAATATTATAGGAATAATAATTATAATCACGAGTAGAAAAAAATGTTTATAAATAGGTATAAATAATAAAACAATTCGAATATAAAAATATCATATAGATACATAGCCGCATGGCCGTCCTTGACACTGACCTTCCATCCGCTATATTATTATTATCTCATCATGATATATTATATACTCTCTCCAGACCCGTTGACACGGTAATATTTTTTTTTATACCATTTAAACTCAAATATTATTTCTTTTATTCTTTTTTAATTTTTATAAATCTATTAATTCCGGCCTACGGATTCGCATTCTCACAATATTTCCGACCTCCAGTATCGTACATATTTTCTATTTACAATTTACTTTTTTAATATTGTATTTTTGGTAAAAATAACGATTTTCATATTATACCTACTGACTGGAAGTTTTGACTACTGTTTATCGTGGCAATGGTGTCAGGACATTGACACCAATGGGTCCCTTATTATTCATTTTTTTGTTCACATTCGTGTAACGCAATATATTATATACAATGCACTGTAGGGGTGGCTCGGTTTGTTTGCTTATTGGTACGTATATGTAGTATTGAATAGGTATAGCTGTATATGGGCATTTAATTTTATTAAATGTTGTTAAGTTAATAATAACGGTGGTAGAGTAAATGGGCCTAAAAGTGCCATAAAATATATGAAAAAATCGCGGAGGGGACACAGTGCCTATATCCGATACACCTATAATATTGGTAAAACAATTACATTAATAAAATCATTTTTGAAGTTTAGTACCTATATTGAATTTTTGATTTACAATGTCAATCTTTAATATATTGAGATCTAATTGACAATGATAAACGTAATTATTAAAAAATTATATTGGTATAATAATTTAGAAAATAATCGGGCATTTTAAACCCAGTATATATTTAGAAACATGCTTTTTTAATAAATCTCATATAATTTGTGGAAACTGTGCAGGAATTTTTATAGTATAACTAAATTATAACTAAAATGAGTACCTATATAATAATTTTTCAAAAATGTATTGAATATCAACTTATCATATTATACTATTATACCTACTTATTCTTATTATTATTAAGAAGAAGAAAAAAGTAACTATGACAATTTAATTTATTATTTCCTTATTTCCTACATTTATAAAAATTAAAATTTATCCGCGTGTTACAAAAGGCAATTTTCCTTTACGCATAAAAAAACGACCGATAAAGCGTAAAATGATCTCTTCAAAGTGCCTATCAATTAGAACTATTTTTTTGAAAATGAATACATTACAAAAAAGCTCCGTAGGACACTGGATAATGTTATTAGGTATAATTTGTCATTTATTTCGTATTTCTAACACGTTTATTCGTTTATAATTATGAGAAATGCTAATACGAGTTTTCATTGAAAATTTGTACCTCTGACATTCTCGTAATATATATAATGTATATTTTCCTATATATGAGTATTTTAGTAATTTTATTATACCTGAGTATTCTACACACATCCAATTTTACCTAGATTGATACAAAATACAATTTTGTAATGTTATCAATAATAACGAGTAAATCAACTATACCTATGTTATCAAATTTAAAAATAATAACGTTATCAGATGCATTCTTTCGTCAGATTTTTTTTAACTCGTTCGTTCCTAGGCCCCAGCACATTTAAATATAACATCGTATATAGGTACACCATGTTTTCTAACAGTTATATACCATTATATCAACTAAATATCGATATATTCTGTCGGCGTTAAATGGAACCAATTACTTTGGATAAAAATATAATATATTATTATATCGTTAGAGGTTTTTTTTTGCAAAACGTTTAACGAGAAACTATATTACATCACGTCATATATATTATAATATACCTATTATAAATGACTGTAAAAAATGGGTCGTCTAATCGCTTATATATTATACTCGTATACATATTATACGTCGTTGTATAATTTTACTAGCTGGCGTATAATATACGAGATATACACACACGTATTACGTATACCTATTATCAATATTTTACGCACGTCCCCTTGGTTTAGAATATGTTGTTATTGTATCTTATATACTTTGACGGGCAAAGTCCTATTAATTTACAAACCTGCGCAGATACTTTAAATTAATATATTCCTACAGTGTAACTGTATTATAGAGGTATGCACATGATGGGTGCTAATTAACACGAAGACTTAAGACCTGGCTATATACTAAAATAATAATGAACTATAGAGTAACTAACTATAATCATTATACTTAAATTACAATAATGAAAAAAAAAATTATAGTTAAGTTAATTTAAAAGTTAATACTAATTGCCAAAAGAAATTTAAACATTTTAACTTGTTAGGTTTAAAAAATAATTATAAATTAAAAATAATATTAACATAACTCGCAGTTAAAAAAAAATATATTATTTTTATTTTTCATTGTATAAATAATAGAAATCGATTCTTTAGCATTACCGACAATGTGTAATGTATTTATCACATTTTACTTTTTTAAATATATACGAAGTACCTATACCAATTAACTATTATATTTAAATTTCGATTTAAGTACTTATGTATAACTAACTTTGGTTCATTACACTATTCTGCTAGTATACACATGCATGTTGCATTTCAAATTTACTTACTAGCTGCAACAAAGATATACATATATGTGTGTGTATAATGTATATATATATATATATAAATCGCCGAACTATATATTATGTTTTGGACATGTTTTATTGTTAATGTTTTATTTTTGGAGTCCTAATATATATTTTGTGTTAAATACAAATATAATTTCTAAAAGCTTAAACTATTCTAAATAGTTTAAATAGACTTTGAAATTAGTAATTATAAACTATTAGCATATATTGCAGGTTTATGTCCAATTTATAACGACTTTTTTTGAACTCATTATAAAGTTCAAATTTGGATAACTTAAAAATGGAATTCTAATAATGTATTTTATAATAATTTATTTTATTTTATTCCAACAGTTGTTATTTGTTATGTCCATACTATATAATATATGAGGTGGTTTGCAAGAGAGTTTACATATTGAAAATATTAGGTATATTCATGGGGTTGAACTTACACCGTGTCCGAAATTTTTTTTTTTATCGTACGTCTATACATTTTCAACGAGAAAATATATGAAATTGGCAACGTCCGGGGCACAATAATAATATAACGTATTATATATATTTTATTTATATAATTTAAAATATTCCCGATGGTTTTGTCGTGAAAAAATAAGAGAGAAAAATCTTTTATAATATATTATAATATAAGTATATTGTGTAGACAATATAATCGTGGTATGTCAATAGTATAAATTAGTTATATTATTTACTTTTAAATCAGTTTATTGTTAAACTAGAATAGAGTATATATATACTTAGAAGTGGCTATATAGATTAATGGATGTATAGTTTAAATCTAAACATTTTTTATGGAAAATTTCAAATCTATTCTACTTAAGTAAATTTTTATTGTCAAAATATATAAAATCTATTATTTTAGCATCAAATAATAAATTTCAAGATGTTATAATACATTATAGTACGAGTATATATAGAGAAAGGATGGCCAAACTGCGGCTCTTGAAATCAAGAAGGAAAATAATACAAATTTTAAAAAGTATACATATATTAAATGCAATTAAATGGAAATTCTGCCAATCTGAATTACTCATTTAATTTACTTATTTCAAATGCTTGAAGAAAATTACTGAAATCCTTCAGTGTTCAGTGGAAACAAAAAATTATTTGTGTAAAATGTCTGATTTTGCCGAATAAATCAATATCAGATTTAATGATTGATACCTCCGCGTAGAGGTAATATATGAAGACAAAATTATCCCCAAAAAAAATTATAATCTGATATAATAAAACCCTTGATATATAATATAATGTACCTAATATAATTACTAGTAAGAAATAGTCACGGATTCAAGGGGGTAGGGGGCCAGGGCCGACGCTAAGTAATATTTGTGAGGGATCGTGAAGTATGAAATTGACGACTTTACAAAATTGTTTTCTCGCTTCGCTCGAAATATTTCGTTACCTATATATATATTACTAAAATTCAATCTTATATTAAAAAATATTTACCATAGTATACCTCACGAAACTGTGAGGGTGATATTAGCGCGTCTCGTGGTAATATCTCAGTACAGATTGGTAATTTTTTCCAATATATTATTTTATGTTAATGCTATCCGCGTAATTTTATGAGCCGTACTGTAATTCGTTTTAGGTTTTTAAGTACAAGTTTAGATATCTTACATCACTGTCGTGTCCGTTCATAAACCGTAGTCACTAATACGTATAGTTACAATGGCTAATTATTCTGATTTTTCGTAGCACACATTCTTAATTTGAACTTAATTACCAATGACTGTAGGGGAAATGATGCATTTACAATTTATTATTTTCTTATACTATGTCATATAATATGCGTATGCTTATAGGTACATATATATGCAATAAACACTATATGCTGGCACATAAGAAACCTAGAATACTATTTTTCAAAAGGGCCCCCAAAAATGTACACTCAAATCTTATATTATTAAATAAAATCAGCGTATTCTGTACAAATTTATCGAACTATAAGTCGTGCTGTTTCTAAGGAGTTGAATATAGGCATTATCTACATAAATCTATGTAATATATATATATCTAAATATAATTACTTTTTAAACAAAAAAATGCTTTCTTCGTGACAAAATTGTGAAATTTTGGCTTATCAGATTTTATTTCTGTAAAAATCTTAAAATTGTTTGACATCTTTTCTAGGTTTTAATTGAGGATTTTTTGAATAATTAATTTCGGCCTTAAATATTATAAAAATAATCAAATCGTCCAACTTTCGTGAGTCGTGGTGGTGACGGTTATGATTAAGTAATGATTAAGGTAGTAGGTATAAATAAAATTAATACGATTTCAAAATTGTCACTTTTAATAGGTATATATTTTAATCTTTGTTCCCGACTAAAGTTTACTTGTACGAAACATAATATTGTGCGGGTATATGATATTAATATAATATACTCGATGAATCGATCGCGGGGTAAAATTTAACAATTATTTTCTAAAACAATACCTACATTATAAATTTATAATATCTAATATTAAATAATATTCAAATTTTTCCATGGCCTACTAAATACATATTAATAATTCAAAATATTATTATCTGAAATCTTTAAATAAATTATAATCGTAATTTTCTGACAATCTAATATACATTTATTAAATAATCAAAAAATTATCAATCAATTCTTTTATACCGACTTAATAAGCAAAAAAAAAAAGATTAGGTATAAAGTTTTCCGAATAACCGACTTTCCCAAATAATAAAATTGCCGACTGACATAGTTTTTGTCAAATAATTTTCTGAGTGAGGAGTCTTCACGACCCCCTAAACCCCCTTTCCTTTCGGCTCTGTAGGGGGCCCGCGCCTATCCCAAATTAATATAAACCATATACCTATAATATTATATATATAATATTAGACAAATAGGGTATCACAAAATCACTTTTGAACTTTTGATATTATGCCTCCCCCCACATAAGGACTATAATTTGAGCACAATTTATCATAATGTAAGGAATCTAACTAATACTGAGTATAGTATATAGCTTTGATGTAAAAATACATTTATATTTACCAAAATTGTAGGAAAATATTTTCCTGATCCTTGGTTGCAGATTAAATATTTTTATATTAAATTGTTAAAGTGCAATAAAATATGTACTATATAGTATATGATTAAGTATAATATATATAGAATTTTCAATCCGTTCATTTACGGTTTCTAAAATTATTCCTTATCAGTTATCAAAAAATAATGAGAACAATTCCCGCGTGATTTTGATTATATAGGTATATATAATAGCTAGTATTCCAAAATTTCATACTATCCTTAAAATTTAATTTTCCCGAAATCGTCTTTCCCGAAAATTGAAGAGATCTGCCGAAATAATTGCGAAAATATTCAGAAAAAGAAATGTTAAAAAAATCTATACTTTATTTCTGTTTTTGACTTTTCTGATTTTGATTATAGTCACGCGGTAAAATAAATTAATCATTCCGAATGCAATAACTTTATTAGTTTATAAACTGTTAATTGTTATCTAGACTTAATCGGATGCACATATATTATAAAAAAAAAACCGCACGAATTACGTATTTATATCTGATTTATTTGTAATTCCATTGGAAATATTAATTACTATATTATATATTGTAGTTTATATTATTATTATTATTATATTATAAAAACGTACTTGTCGACATCTGTGGGACGTCTCATTTGATATTAATAATAATTATTATATTCCACATATTTTATATTTTATATTGCAGGACTCTGGCTAAGTCCTTGTATAAAGTCGAGGAGTGATCAAAATCATGAAACCATGTAGAAAAATCAAAAACTGAAACAAATATTTTATTATTAACAATTTTGTTTAGAAGTTTATAGAAAATATTATTATCCTGTAGGGAATATTGTTTTTAGTATTATGAAATTATTATTTCAGGTAGTATATAGGTATTAGTCTAGTATCTGTTTAACTTATAAGAGCAATCAAGTTCGATATTTTTCATGTTAAAAAACTACAACTAGTAATCAGAACAAAAATTAATAATATTAAGGAAAATTTTGTCCTTTTTTTTTATTAACAAAATACACCGTCTAGCAGGAATTGATAATTAATCCTAAATTTTATATTTCCTAAAAAATGTTTTTCCATAATTATATAATAATTATTAATTTTCTATAAAAATCCTCTCAGTTTGCTTGCATCTGGTATAAAATATCGTTTCTTACATTTTCATTCTCCCCTCTGAAAATTGCAACGCTTTTCGCCATGTGCTGGTATTACGCCAATGGGTAAAATTTAATTGATGGCATAGGAGTATTTTAAACTTATAATGATCAATTTTAAATTTAGAAAGTATTGGATTTAGGCGATTAATTTAATTTATAAAAATATTTAAGTTAATACAAAGTTAAGTTAATTTTAATTATTTAATTATGTAACGGGTTAATTTTTTCTAAAAAATAATAGGTTAATAATATGTTTTTTTTTCAGTAATAGTATATAATGTTTATTGATTTGAAAAAATCATATAATTAATTGTTTATAGCTATAAATTAACTTTTCCTTTTGAATATTAACTTTTTGAAGTCAATAAAAATCAAAAATAATTTTAAATTACTCCATTACCTGTGTTAATTTAAACTTGACGACTTAACGAAATTGATCCAATTTCTCAGTTTTAAGTCTAAGTACTAAATAAAAAAAAAAAAACATGAAATTAGTATTTTCAGTATGAAAGAAGATTATATGCTGTTTTATATTGAAAAATTGCTTTGGAAAGACTAAAACTGATTAATATTAAAGTATTTGAAATATGTATAAATAACAATAACTTGACCTAACATTTTAATAGGTAGTTTAATCAATATCCATATATAGTAGGTACATTATATTAAGAACTGCAATATCTTCCTCGCCTTCTATCTTTTGTTGAAACAACTAGACAACGTGTGATAAGGCAAAAAGGGTAAGTAATTTGGTAAAAAAATGTCCATATCACCTATTGTTTGAATCATACTTATTTTGTTCATTATCGTCGCGTTTTAAATGAAAGCACAATGACAAAAGTAATTTACACAGATATCTTGGAACAAATGAGTCGACAATTTATTCATCCATCCACAATACCTACCCATTTTGCGCTTATCAGGTATCTGCTCTTTCAAAACGTGCAGGTGTCTTATGATATATAATATAGAGTTCAACTATCCATTCCTTATTATCTATGACTATAAGCAAATAAATAATTGAATATTATATTATGTTTACGCCGTAGAGGAGTCGGCGAAAAATTTACCAGAGAAAGCACTTTCCGGGCTCGCAAATTCATCGTATATATGTTCTATCTGATTAACGACTGAATATTGATTTGGCGTTCTATAATAAAACGAGTTTCTATATTATTATTTATGCTACAGTGGATACACATTATTTACATCAAAGATAAATCGTTATGTTGCATCGTGAGATTCGATATAGCGATAATTGATAAATAAATCATTGTATACAGAAAAGTAGGTACACACTGTAAGACAGCTACTATTATTAATATATGGACTGCGCTTATCATGCCTTCTGGAGTTGTAGATATATATTGTATATACAAATATTTTTAGTTATCATATTGTAATCTGTAAAAATAGTTGCAACTGGAAGAAACGATACCGAATTTTCTAAGAGATTTTTGTATTATCGACATAATGAATATAACTCTACCTTTAGAGTTTTTTATATACTATATATTATAGATAAGTACTAAGTATAATAATTATAAGTACCTACTACCTATACTTTATCTAGATATTTTTGAAAAAGTTTCACGCCAGTCTATCTTCGAATAAAACCATTTTTGGTTGCGATAATTCATAATAATTGTTTTCAAATTTCGAATAAAAATATCAAAAGTCGTAATATTAACAAGTCAAAAAATTAAAGTTAGTTAATTTAAAATAAGTTCTTTTTTCAACTTTTTCACTCAACTAGTTAAATTTTTTTACTATTAACTTAATACAACTTAATTAGTTTTATTGTACTTTTAACAGTTGTTAAATTTTCCATTATTAGTTGACATACAGTGAACGATTTTTGTGAGTTTATTTTACAAAATATATTTAAATCAAATATAAATAATAAGTTTTAATTATTAATAAATGTGTTTTAATATTCAAAAAATAGAAATGTATGTAAATTTATTACACTTCTTTGAATAATTTTAAACCTTCATATCCTAAATTATTAATGCATAATATTTTTTCTCGTTTTAACTTTAAACATATCTTCATTAATTTAAAGCTTTAACAAGTTAAAAATATTAAAGTACTTATAATTTATATACTAGTACATATTTATGACCGGAAAATATTATTGCCATCTATCCTTTCTGTTAATAAAAACGTATATTTATTCGAACAGTCAAGTAGTTTAAAAATTATGTACAAATCGCCAACCAAAAAAGAACACCCAATTATTAGTTAGTGGCTTATAAACTAATTTAAATTAAAACTTATTTAATTTGAAATATTACTTACTCAATGTGGTGTTTTACAACAAATCAAAAAATATTTTCGAATTAAACACCATCCGAGAAAGCGAAGTGAGCGAGTAACTAGAGGCCCGGTTTATCAATTTGACTTCCAAGCATTTTTTTGTGTACTTGTCACGCTACTACTATAAGAATTATTATGGAACCTCACTAAACTTCAATTAACTGCTGCGAGATTTAATTCGAGATCTCACGAAATGTATTTTTCAAATAATGAGATCTCGCTTATTAGGATTTCAACTACAGATTTTTATGTTCTATTATTTCTTGTTATAAGTAAAAACTTAAATGAACACATTTTTATAGTATGAGAGTAACGGAAAAATGTCTTAAAAATATGTATCATTACTTTTTTGTACTTTTTGAGTAGTTTTTAGAACTACTTATATCTTATATATTTTACTACCTGCTATTTGAGAGGCAAATTACTAATATAGATTTTTTTTATTATGATCAAAATTAGGGAGGCCATTTGTATAAAAAAATACGTCATTTTATCTCGGGTGGCAACTAAATGTAGTATGCCCCCTTTATAATTTTTAATACAAAAGTTGGAGATATCGGTTCCTACTGAAATACCTCACTCTGTAAAACTCTATACCTATCGTTATTACAAAAATTATTTGAAAAAAATTTTTCTGAACAATAATTTCATAATATCTGCACAAACAGAATCCTTTAATTTTAAGAATTTTTTTAATTAATTTAACCCGTTTTCATAATCTACGATATACATTCGTATATAAATAAATATAGATGATTTTTCAACATTGTTATTTTTATATAGTCGACTTAACAAAATGAATTATAAAGAAAACGTTTAAGATTGTATTTTTTATGCTAAATTTTCTCGAGTGGAATTGATCAATATAACTTATTCATTTTTTTCTTTCACATCGAATCCATATAGAGACGTTGTCGTAATATAGGTACTACCTATAATATAACTACTTACTACACGTATATATAATTATTGTATATTATATTATAAACATTAAAAATATATAACAAATATTATTTATTATAATATATTCTCGCAAGTCGCAATATATTACTCTACGCGAATATAACGAGTAGAAAACACGATATTTTATCACAGAAATACTCGTATTATGTATACCATACATCTATATGGTATATGTATACCACACATCTTGTTAATTCTTATTCATTATAATTTTTAATTTGATTTTCATATCACTATACAATATTATAATATAGATTTAATACAGTGAGTATATATTTAATCTAGATGCAATCATTTTATTTAATTTCTTGCATATATAAGTATTATTTTATTAGTTTAATGCGTGTATTAAAGCTGGGTAAATTATCTATAATTTCTTTTAACTCATATGTTATAGAATATTATAAATATAGTAGTATAAAATAAGAAGTAAGTTAAGATAAGTTAAAATGAAAGTTTTATTTTATATTTTTTAAGGAACAATAAAAATTGAAAATTAAGTTCTGGATAGTTTAAATTGTAGGTATATAGCTATTAGCTATGTTCTCAAAATATTATTTTAATGTTATAAATTAGTATAATAAGCCTTAATTTGTATTTTCTGTTGGGCCAATTTCAACTTAGTTTACACATTATTGTACACATATAAACAATTGACTTGAAGTTCGCTTGTCGGTTACATATAAAATAAAAAGTAATTCGTATTCCTAAAATGAGTTATTTTTTAATTGAAAATTATTTATTTTTCTTCCGTTAAATTCAAAAAGAATAAATACATTTTTCAATTAAAAAAAAAGTTCAATATTTTTTTTTAAATTTTTCATTTAATTATTCCTTCATATTAATCATTAAAAAAATTATAATAACTGTTTCAAGTTCAATTTCACTTTTTAAACAATTTTAACCTTTTTTTAGATAAAGTAATTAAATTGAATTTTTTAATATAAATATTATATTATATCGAATATTCTAAAAATATACCACCGTAATATAAGTACAAACATTTTATTTTTTAATTACCTAAATTATATTAAATATTAATTATTATATTAAAGTATATAAAAGTAGGACGTAGATCTTGCACCAATGTTGGGAAAGTAAATTTTTTTTTTTAACTCAATTAAATTAAGTTAATAGAAAAAAATAGTAAAAGTTTAAAGTTAATAGTTAAGTTACAATAAAAAATAATTTATCAACTTATGTTAGGTTAATTTTTTTTGTATGAGTCAGTATAACATTTGAGATATACCGCTATAATTAAGTATTTATTATTTTTTTGGAAATACTGTTATTTTTAACTTTAACCATTTTAATAATCAATTTTTAATAACATAATACTATTGAAAATACTACAATGTATTTATAGTAATAATTATTAAAATTAACAAAAATAAGTTCATAAAAATGATTAATTAGTAGGTACCTACATTTTTCTTCAAAGTTCTAACAAATGAAAATTGCTTATTGCAAATTAACTACCTAAATATTGTATATTGGTGGAAAATCTAATATATCCCTAAATTTATATTATAAGGAAATTATTATAGAAATTATAATAATATAGTTATTCTTGTTTTATTTATATTTTCGGGAAATAAATATTTCTTATAAAATAAGAATTATGAGAAACGATAAAAACAACTTTATTTTTATTCAATAATTTTGACAAATAGACACAATATGAAATCAAAATATATAAATTATTTCAAAATTAATTTAACTGAGTTTTAATTAAAAATAACTCGTAAATTAAAAATTAATATAGCCAAAAATAAGTTAAGTTAACAAAAATCAAATATAAAAAGTTAAAATTAAAATAAAAATTAACTTAACTTTAGGTAACTATTAACTTGTTAACTCGTTTATGTCCAGCATTGAATCTTGCCTGTAATTTTATAAAAATAGATTCTTTCCAAATTCCAAAACAAAATCGTGAAACATATATGTATGATTGACGAGCATTTCATGTCCAATAATTGAATGTCAGTATAATTTAATGACTTCGTCACTGCTCTTTCGTAAGTTTTCCTTCATATAATTGTACCTATATAATGTAATAATTAATAGTGTTCTCTATTTATTTTAGTGAAACATATAAATGTACGATATAGATCAGGGTTATCGGTCGTATCGCTGGACGTATGCACTTAAATGTTTAAGTTTCGTATACGATTTTAGGACAGTAAAAATTATTGACCAAAAGTTCCAATCGCAAACAACCGCAGCACTATTGTCGTCGTACAATATCAAATAATACAATTTTATAGATAGAAACTAATTTTATATATAAATTTTAAATTCTATTTACTTTACAGTGAACAATTGTGATTACGGTATGCCGTAATAACATTTTGTCAATATATATTTTATGAACTAATAACATTATGTTTGTCATTTTTTTGAGACAATAAATAATATTATATAGTTAAGCGTGGTCATTTCGATGTTTTGACATTATTATTTTTTTGTATCTAAGTTCTATTTGTTGTATTATTATAATATATATTATTAGAATTCTCCACTAAATATTGCAAAAGTATAGGAATTAACCATAGTTAATTACTGCTGTCATTAATTAACTAACTAATCTAGTTTAAATTTTCATTAAATGAACTTATTGGTTTACGATATTTGTGAGTTTGTTGCACAATATACGAGTATTAACTAAATTGACACCGCCTTCCTATTGAAACACTCGGACAAGAAGTGATAAGCAAAATGTAGTGTCGTGAAAGGAAAACTTCTATATTACAGTTTAATTCAAGAATATTTTAATTGTTATATCATTACATTTTAAACTAAAAATGATAACAAAAGTAATTATCATGGATAAAACGAGCCGAAAATTAATTTTTTTTACATAATACCATTTATTGGTTATCATATATTATCTGAGGGATTTTGACTCGAAGCGCGAATTTGACACGAATCAAATATTTGATTCGTTTTTAAACGTTAATCTTTCGGACCATAAATAATGTCACTACGGCCTACACCCTAGAACATTATTAACTCTATGGATGAGAGTTTTAAGACAATATTTTATTTTTTGCACTGTCTACTAATATAATCTATATACACATAATATAATAACATAGTAATACAAATATGGCATACAAAATGTAATAATATATATAATATATCACTTATGCAATGTTTAGCTATTGCTATATATATGATAAAAGGTAGATATCATTATTTTACATACATTTTATGCGAAATATAAAACATTACTAATCTTATACTAAATTTAATAAAATAAAATTAAGCGTACTTTTGTTTCTCATATTTTAACAATTTCCTTAAAAATAACAAAAAACATTTCTATATGGATTCATTGCTGTGGATATTATTAAAAATATTAGTATAATATTATATTATTTCTATTTTTTATGAAAATGTTAGATTTTGATTTTTATAAACTTTATTAAAATTGTATAATTATTATGTACACTACATTTCTCTATTTTTCGATCGATTGCATCCTAACAAAAATTTGACTATTTCACATCGAATATAATTATAAGTGTTTAACTTGTATTTTAATACTATAATATTATAGTAATGATTACATTTTCGAGTTTTTCCATTACACGTATTATGGCAAAGTTAAATTGTTATTATAATCGATCGTTTTCACTTTTTTAGTTAATCGCTCAGATATTAAAAGTATCTCCAAGATAAATGAAAATGTTAGTTTATTTTTTTTTTAATAATCAGATGTGTTACCTATAGACTATATATACCTAATTGTATTCTTTTTAAACAAATTTTAGTGTACGATAATCAACTTAAAGGATTTAATTTCCTAAAAATGTTATTATGGATCGACATGTTTTTATACTTACCTACATCAATTAAAAATAATTTGTAAGGTTTTTTTTTAATTTGCCGAAAAAATAATATTATTGAACTATATATTAATAATATCTTAAAATGTTAGAAATAAAAAAATAAAATCAACTTTTTTTTTATTAATTTAAGAAAAATTACTAAGAGCATATAAATCTTAAAACATTTATTCAAAATATGATGAAATTTAAAAAAATATAATTATTTAGTACTTTATGAACAAGTTAATTTTTTCCATAATAATCTGAATCTTTTTATGATAGTGAGTTGCTTATTTTTAAATTAATTCTTTTTAATAAATTCTAATCAAAAATGTATTATATATAGAATAAATATAAAAAATATTATTACCATAAATTTCAATTATATTTCAATAATAAGTTACTTAAGTTATAATTCTACGAAATAGCTCAAAAATGATATTTTGGGTACCCATTTTATATATTTTAATTTATAATATTCATGTTACTCTTGTACTATAATATAATTATTGAAGTTTGTGAAGCAAAATAAACACATTTAAATTGAAGTTCAAGCTTGTAGAAATCATTAACATTTTATTTGAAAATTAATTTGTTTCACACAAAAAATAATTCATAATTTACGTTTCGTCTAGTAAAATTTGAACTTGGTTCGTTGAACACCCGTTTATTCCAAGGTCTGGCCGTATATACAACAGAGAGACTTACTAACAGTTAATACTTACCACATCGCTTAATCACGACGATGTATGAAACCTTGGTGAAGAAATCGTATGGAAAAAACACGATTTTTAACTATATAGATACAGATATACGTGCACTACACTTGTTTAAGTATAATAATATATAGATTATATAAAGTACGTCTTTGGTAATTGATTCCGTCCACAACAAAAGACAATAATTATTAATAATAAACATACAGGTACGGATATTTCGAAATAACACAGTTAAATTGTCTTTGTGTTTCGATTTTACATGCAATTAAGACTGCATACGAATTCGATTCTAGGCATAATCTCATTGCTGTAAAAGTATCAATTTACATTCTACAACTTTAAGATATAAGCATTTTTAGGCATTAATTTTTTAACATTTTAGTACATGAATATAATAGTATAATTAGTCTGTAAAATGTTTCTTTTTTGTAATTTTTACTACAAGCTATTAATACATCATGGAAATGATTTTTGTTTCCTAAAACTTGAATATATTACAACCACAAACAATAGTCTATAGATATATTTATCTATTGTTTTTTTAGTGATACGGTGCTAATAGTCATTCCACCAAATCAATCAGTGAACGTCATCTAATACCTCTGAATATATTATAATAATATAATATCAATAAGAAACATTTTGAAAAAAGTAGGTATGTTACGTAAATTTTAAAAACGTTATAGATTTAGATCCTATTTAAACTCATTGGTAGAGATCGAATCTGGGACGAGACTAGGAGTGTGTGAGAGTGTTACACCCTTCCCGTGGAAAGTAGTCGAAAACATTTGTTTTTTGATTATTTACTACGTTTTGAAGGAGTATGATTTAGTTGGAAAATTATGAATTGTTATGGAATTTAGTCGAAAAATTATAAAAATAGTCGGAAAAATTAAAAAAAGCTAATGACCTTCTTTTTCTCATTTCAAAGATGTATTTTAGAGACACCCCCTCCTCTAAAAATATGTCTTCGGTTTGTCCCTAGATAGTAGATTAAATTAATCTGAACTGGTGTTATTCCTGCATATATTTCCTGTTATTATACTACTATTATTATATTTCCTGCATGAATATTCAATCAGTGGAAAAATTGCGATTTATACTTTGATCAATATGTGATAATTCAATGATGAACCATCGTCGATCAATGTCCCATAAATTAGTTCTTTTGTTTAGACTTCATTAAAAATTTAAACCTCGTGATGTTAGAAAATTTAAAAGTGATTTTGATATCAATATTATCATAAACTCATTTTTCTAGGTAAAAAAACTGACCGCACGTTTTAAATTTTTCTTCTCAATTCATGCAATTGAATGCATTAATTATACAGTGTTTAAATAAGAAGAAGCTAGAATTTAGTGAAAGATGGAGTGTCGTTTGACTTAAAAAGTATTTCTGCGTAGTCTACTATAGTGTTTCTATACAGAATGTTTTCGTTTAGGTACATATTTACGACGTAATTTAAGAATGTTTATACCATTGTTCGTTAGCCTCAATAACCAAACGAATGTCGAAAACTAACTCGAATCCGCCAAAATGCGTGAAAAATGAAGAATAATTGTTTGTTTGCAGAACCATAAAACCCAACAATTTTTCCGATTAGAATCGAGTACTCAACTATAATATACTCGTAATATAAGAATGTCATAGAGACCACACGGGCGAATCTTGTGCACGCAGAACTATAATTCGATTATGATATATTGAACAGTCTGGTTGAATCATAGTATAATATAGAGAGAATGTTTATGAGAATGTTTAATGAGAAATAGTTGTAACATACAAAGTGTCCCTAAAAACAGTATGACCACGATTAAAATGTTTAATATTGTGGAATATATTGTGATATACACCGATTAATTATTTTATGATAGATAATAATTATTGACAACGAAATTAATTTAATACAATATTATTTAGATACTGTATATCATATTATTATAATTTATATTTGTATTTAGTTTTACTTATTAATACACTTATCGGACTTGTACCTGATATTTCCATATAACTATTGGTATATATAATATTATTTATGGTTTTACTGCGATCTAATAACATGCACTTTAAATATTACCATACTGATAGTAATATTTGCACTAAATTAAACAAGATGGCAAAACATATTATTTCCGCACAATATATTTTGTCGCCGATATGGTAAAACTGTGAAAACCGACACTTTGCTCGTGACAACTTTTAACACGGGCGAGATATACAATAGTCCCTCTGTATTAAACTATGGGTTGAATGCCTGACCTAACCTCAAAAGTCACCGGAACACACGGTTACCGCGATAGCGAAAAGTTCCCGGAAGCGTGGTTTGATGACGGTAAATAATTAATGGTTTGCAGCAATACGCGGTGTCGCGATGCTGTAGTGAGAGGATCCAGGCAGCCGCGGTCGAAGGTTGTGCGCACAAAAAAGATAAGCACGACGAAAATCGACGGGTGACGACCGCGGGCAGTCCAATAGCATACGCATAATTTATATAATCGTAATTAATTAAACACAATGCGTGTACATAAAATGTCACGTACATATAATATATAATATATATTAGGTATTGACTATTTTTAGTGTGTATGTATACGTGTATATGTGACACGCGAAACTATTGTATATATGCGAAAATCGTGCGTTCAACGCCAGTGATATTAGATACGATGAAACCGAGTAAAAAATGTAAAAAAATCCAAAATATCCCAAGACCCAAACCTTTCATTTTAAATAATATAATACCTATATATGTATACATGTATGTATATGTATATATAAGTCATGCATCGTACAGACGGTAGTTTGTAGGCCATAGGTGTGCGCAGACATTTTTCGCACGTGATCCATTTTTATTTATATCCTAAATTAGGAGACCCGGGGCAAATAAACAGAAAAAAAGGTCATTCGTCTCTCTATCGATTACAATCTATCAATAATCAAGACCCCCTAAATAATATGGTGTCCCGGAGAATATGCTTTTAATGCCCGAAATCCGGCCCTAGTAACACCTCCCCCATTACAATTACCAAAATTTGTATTTATTTATGATAAGCTTAAGATGGCAGATGGTAACCGTGTACCCAAGGGCATGACTATTTTGCAGATATATGTATATATTACGTATAATTATGTACAGTATACAGTGTATGAATACATCACAGTATGAAAAGATGTTTTTCTTTTTTCCAAAGGAAACTATGAAAAAATCGAAAAATTCTATGTATATAGGGTAGTACCATAAATATCTACAGCCGATTTCCTATCGATTTCATACCAACGCCAAAGCTTAAAAAAATTAAAAATAAAAATGCTATACAAACTAAATAATAATAAATTTACACTCAAGGTTGAGGAATATTTATGATACAAGATACAAATTTTTGTATCTTATATCTTATAACTATGTACAACTCTAATACAGAGCTTGTATCTTGTATCATACCAAATTTTGTATTTGTATCTTGTATCTTTTTCAACTTAAAGATACGAGAACTCCCTATTTTAATATGCATTTCGACAGTACGATACACAGTGTGCAATACAAAAATGTAAATGTGCAGTACAAATTTTAAAAAAAATGTGTAATGATAAATAGATTTGTTTTGTGTATACGGGTAGACACAGGGTTTGATCCCCAGGCGTAAAATTTTATCGGGAGTAAAATATTTTAATGTCTACTTTTTTTTTTTATAAAATAAATACTAAACATTATATTGGCGTGATTTTTGGGAAAAATTATATGAAAGACTTTCTTTTTTTTGTTGCGTTCGAAATATACGAGTAGCTATGATATTTCGAGACGAACTGACTATTTTTAACAGGATTTTTATAATATATTGAGTTAATAAATGTTAATGTTGAATTATTCCTATTTTCGTAAGTATTCATGTAACATTTTTAAAAAACTTAAAAATTAAATTTTTTCAATAAACCATAAAAGTTTACAATTAATAGTTAGTAAAGTGATATTGAACTACTTTTTTTTAATAGTTAGATTTTTATTTTTACTTTTGCCAAATCTTGAACTTGTATATCAAATTATAATTTGTATCGGTTATCACGTATCAAATTTAAATAATTTTTTTAGAGGTTCAACATATTATAAATAACTAAAAAAAATTCCATTTCAAGGATAGCAGGATGTAATAAACAATATATTATTATAAAACTTATAAGTTATAAGATATTATTTTCAGAAAAGTGTAATTATGTCTAATAAAAATGCATCTGATAAAAATTTATATTTTTATTATGTATTAATATAAATATTTAAAAATAAATATAAAAATATACATTGTATATTTTTATATATATTGGTAACTCACTCGTCTTCTGAAGAATATTTTGTCATGGAAAAAAATTTGAAAACTACTTGGCAATTTCCTTAATTATCGTTCATGAATTATTATTGTTATTATTATTATATATTTTTTTTTTTTTTTTTTTAGTAGGGTAATCCCTACTATTCTTTTGAAAATAGCTATTAAAACCAGCAGGAACACTGAGCAACTAAAGTTCTTATCAAAGGATATTGCTAGGATAACTTTTGAAGGGAAAAAAACATTAAAGGTCTAACTTTATGCTTGTTTGCTTCCCTAAAATATCGACTTTACTAGAGGAATTTGAAAAATGTTCTGCTCCCTGAGTCTTGGTGACGTCAATGTCCTCGTAGAAATACGAACACGGTATAGGTACAAGAAACTTTTAAACAATTTTTCGAAACAAAAACGCAAGTTTTAACGTCTAAAACATTAATTGCTTATTATTCATCGGACTTGAACAAGGGAACGCGATATGCACAAATATTAAAATCGAAAATTCATAATTTACACGTGGTTTTAAATGCAAAATGTAGTTTTTCTAATGGTTTATCATCCAAAATGAATACTCGTTTAGCTTTTTTTTTTTAAAAAAAAATTTAATAAGTATCTAGTTTTGTTTTAAAATGAATATGTTTTTGAAATATATTTGACATAAGTATACTTAGTCTATAGAAATAAAAATACATTACATTTAAAAAATCGCACGTTCAGAGAAACACATGCTCAAAAATAAAAAACTTTAATTTTTAAAACTTGAAATAGGTATCGTAAATAAGTCACAGTAAACCTTGATTCAAAATATTTCTATTCCAATTTCTTGTATATTGCATTACATAATTTCATAAAAATAGAACATAATATCTCATGCACACGCGCTGCATTCGTCACTCGTCTCATCCGACTAACGCACATACAATAATGTGTACATACAACTATTATTTTGTTTATGTTTTTTGTAATGTTTAGACTGTTTTGAACATTATTATTTATTGTTACTTGAATACAAAAACTACGACGGTGCATATTAGATTTGTCATCGCCCTGGTCCATTTCCGTATAGATATTATGTTCCAAAAAACGAAAATATCTACTTATTTATAGAGAAGGGGAGGGCAAATATAAAAATATATTTAGATTCAACTGTATATTTTTCCTAAAGTAAATTTTGACCTATAGACTTATAAATTTCTTATAATATGTTTTTTTTAGACTATTTTGGTTTTAAACAGAAAGCCAAAACGAGTTTTAAACTCAAGTAACTCGACAAAACGGAAATAGGTTTTTGAACCCAAAATTCGGAAATAAATTGAAACCCATTATATATTCAAAATTCGATAAAACTCTGCAACTATTTACGAACCCGCTATACTATTTTTATTTTATATATTTAATTTTTTATTGTTTTAAACTTTTAAGAGTAAACATCATATAACGCGTTAAAACTGTTTTTCAACCCAATAATTAAATCGTGAAATTTTTTAACTTATTTTTATCGGTATTTTTGGATTATTTGTCTAAAAGCTTTTTAATAATTTAAACTTTCGAGTAATTTAATTGTTTCGTTATTTAAAATGTACATTCAAGAGGACGCTATCACCCGATTTAAAAGGAGTTTTGTTTAGACAACTTTTAGGAAAATTCAACAATTTAAAAATATTTATACCTATATATTTTTAAAATAATGTACAAACAGTTTTGTGTTTCAATACCAATTTTTATTGTTATGTAATCACAGTATTTATTTTTAAAAAACATGTTTTCTCATTTTTATCAATATACAAACATGTTAGAAATACGATATAAAAACAAATTATCTAGGCAACAATATTATTTAGTCACCTGATTTTTAATATGTATATTTTTACACGTTTTATGAGTTGTTAAAAATCAATTTTTTTTTTAAATAACTATAAACCTGGAAAAATGTATGTATAAAAAAAGGCCACTAGATTATGTTATAAGATATAATTTGTTTTATATTTCATATAGGTATCTAACATATTTGTAAGTTGAAAATATATTTTTGAATACGATTATTCTTAAACAAATATTTTAAGTCATTAATGCATTTCTAACACTAAAAATAGTAGACAAATGCACGCATTTGAACGAATAATATGAAAATAACGTATTTACATCGTCGAGCACGTGCGTAATATATTATTTTTAAAAATACATTCGAACATTTTTCGTAAACCTTGTCTGTGACAGATAATTATTGCGAAATAACATTATTATGATATGATTAACGAAACTGTATTGTAGAGACGATAGAGGGTTAAACCGGTTGAGTTATGGGGGTTGAAAATTCAACTATGATGGATATTCATGGACATCAAGGATAATATATGTGATAGTATTCTTAAATATATCATTATATAAACTATATAAGATGATTCACTAACATGATCACCCAATTTTTATCACTTAATCATGCATACTTTTATAATCTATTTTCCATTTTCTTGTATTAAAAAGTCCTTTATTAAACAGTACAATTTTTTCAAAAATATTCTTTAATACTACTAATTATAATTTCAGTAGTTTTTCCAGAACACTTTGTTGTACTTATTGAATTCAACATTCGGACCAGTATATTATGTAATTTCTTAATTATTTCTATTTATACAGGTACAGCTGGTACCTATATATTATATGTAATAACTAATAATTATTAAAGATACTTTTATATAATATAGTTACCTTAAATTATTGTAAATAGGTAAAGTAATTTGTAAAAACTATTAAATAAGAATAAGTATACAATATTAAATATTTAAATGATAATCATAATTCAGTAATGAAAATAATATAAGAATATTAGTCTACATTTTTTAATATTACTAAGTATTATAATATAATGTAACATTTAGGATAAAAGTATATAAGTACCAATTATCAAAAAGTTTTTTAAAAATTATTTACACAATTATTCATTAACAATTAAAAAGGAGTCTTTTATCCTTGCCACGCATAAATGGGAATTAGTAAGAAACTGTATTAGCTTGTTTGATTATTATTGATTTCGATACATTGACATTTTAAGAAAAATCAACTGAATAATTATATTAGTAGCAAAACATGGTTCTTATTCAAAAAACACATACTCTACATCATAAAAAAGATATACCTTTACTCTTGAAGACTTAAGTGTTAAAAAAAATTGTATGTTTAAAAAATATTTTTTGGAGTATATTCAAATATTCAAAAATACAATTGTAAAATACGCATAATTAATTGTTGAATGTACAGTGAACATGCTCAGCGAATTATTCTAGCTGTTATGGCTGTTTGAATCTACTTATTAAATAATATATATCCTTTTATTATAAAGTTATCTTATTAAGATTATCTATCCTTTACGTCATTTACCTTAAACACTGATTGTATATATAATACTAACATGAACACACAAAACTCGACTTGAATTGATCCACATAAGACTTAAGTATAAAATCGTGTCCGAAATATGTATATATGTATCTACCTAGTATTATGTTAATAATTCATCGCATGCGACTACATATAAACCCTATGCGAAGCATTTATTATTATTTTGTTTGTTGGCAACGATATAATATATTTTTTGTAGCCCTGTTTGTTTTTTTATTCGGACATTTTAACGATGCTCTACGAAAAATAATGTTTATGTTGTACAATACTTACAGGTCATTAACCTTTTAAGTGTATAATTTAATTATATTATATATTTCGCAAGGTCAGGCAAGTATTGTTTAACTCGCCGATAGTGAATAATTGATAAAAGTGCGATAAGAGTAAATTAAACTAAAATTAATATTGAGTAACTTTAAAAAATTTCCGAATGTTAACCGGGTGAAAAATCATGACTTGACTCAATAAAAAGTTCAAATTAATTAAATCAATTATTGTATTAAATAATTATATTAAGTTAATTACTTAATTTAGTTGAATATTTATATTTTAACTTTTATAAAAATGAATACAAAAATAAAGATATGGTGTCTAGGTTAAAATTAAAGTTGAACCATTTATTACTAATTTTGAAAAGAAGAATATTTTATACAAAGTTACATAATATTCATTTTGTAAAATATTGTTTAACAAGGAATTAGTTACAGTGTAAAATTTTAAAAGTACAATTTTTTTTTTAATAGCCCTAACTCTTTGTTAGACAATATTTTACAAAAGTTACATGTCATTTTTGAAAAAATCTTCTCTTTTTAAAATTTGATAAAAAAATTAATATGCGATGAAATTCCAATTTCAACATAAAAGTCACAATTTTATTTTATGTAGTTTAATTTTCATATATTGTTAGTTAAACTAAAACAGAATTTAATGTGACTATCACATCATCTTGTTAAGTTAATTGGACTTTATGTATTCCCGGATTAAGACTAGAAACTAAACAATACATCATAGTATTGAGATACAAAAAAAAATAAAAATAATTTATAAGTTAACGAGATTTTTATTAATTTAACATTTAACTTAACTTATGTCTTATATATTATTAACATTTTAATTGATTTTAATACTTACAGGATTAACAATTTTTAAAAGGATATTAAAACATGTTCTTGCTTTCTACGTTCAACATCTTTTCTAGTTATCGTAGATTCAAAATTTAAACATAGTATGATAGATAAGAATATTTAATATGGACGAAGATAGAGTTTTTCAATTAAAGTAATTTAAATTTGGAAATTTGACGTTTTTCAATCACAAATTTTAGATGTTTAAATATATTTATCGAATAAAAACTCTATGCTTAGTCTTAGTTTAAGCTCTTATCTTTAATTTAGTGAAATTATTTCTCTTTTATGAAAATTTTTGATCAAATTGAGATTAAAAAGCCTTGATAGTAATTTTTGTACAAATGACGTGGTTACACAATAATAAAAATTGGTACATATATTATGAGATTATTTTTAGATTATTTGTAAAATGTATTTTAACAGTTTTTCATTGTTTCATTGTTTCATTCATTATTCAAAAAACTTTTTAAAAACTGCCTACAAAGTACCCTTTAAAAATGATTAATATAGTCCTCTTAACTAATTTGATTCTAATAAGTAAAAAAAACCTTATCAATTTAACTTAACTTATGATTTATATAATCGAAATATGAATTAACTATGGTTTTTTAAGATTAATTATGAATTATTAATTTAGTTAAATTAATTCTGAATCAACTCAAATTTAGTAAATTACAAAAAAATACCATTGCAGTGAACCATATTCGTAATTTTATAATAATTACATATATAATCACGGGCTTCCAATTAGGGTGGAGGTCAAAGGAGACATGCCCCATTGGACAATTATCTGACTATGGATTATTGCCGAAACCGATTGTAAATATTAAAATATTACAATTTATTAATATATAGCTATTATACTAGTTTATGCGATATTAAGTTATACTCTGTCATTCATACGATCGTTTACGATATTATCATGGAATAAACAGAAAAAACACTGCATAAAATTAACTACGCGTTTATAACATTATGCGAATTTTTTAATGGAGAAATAATTTTAGACAACGCTATCACAAAAGCCGTTTAAATGGTAAATAAACACGAAAATTTACTCTTAATTACTATCACAGAGTATAGTAATAATTATACTCTGTGAAGATAATAGTATAAATAATAGTTATATAACTATTATTATGTTATTGTTCGTTGAATTTAACTTTTTAAGTAGTCACAATTCTGCAATATAAAAATGTAAAATACAACAAAAAATGAATAATCTATATCATATTATAGTACGAACTGATATTTGCAAATATATTAAATCTTCAATATCTATTTGTAGTTTTGAATATGTGGTCTTACTAATGAAAAACAATACAAAACCGAAAAATTATCGATATTCAGAAATAAAGTATGAGTAAAATTTTAAACTCGAAAAATAAAATGGATCAAAAACTTGAAAATAACAATTTAAAAATGCTACTGCAGTAAAGTGTTGTACTTATTGGTAATTTAATTAGTTAGATTAAGTTAATAAAAACTTTTTTTAAATACTTAAAATTTGAAAATTAATTAATTTATAACTTAATTAATTAGAGTAAAAATTTAAGACCAAATTTTACTTAGCGTAACTTGCTGTTCATTAAAACGTCAAATTAATTTTTAATTTCTCATAAACTAAATATTAATTGACAAGAATTGATAGGTACCTAACTAAAATAATTAGTTAAGCGATAAAAAAAATAATCGAAACGAATAATCTATTGTTTTCACAATGAATAGTTTACTTTTATTTTAGATTCTGAGTGAAACTAGAAATGTATTGGTTTTATAATAATTTTTGTTTTATGTCCGTACCCAAAAATTATTTTTTTCAATAAACGCGTAAGAAAAAATAACTACAACATTAAGGAAAAACGGTAAAAGTATGATTTTGTTCAAATCGAATATGGTTTTTACTTTTTTTGTTATAATTCCCTAAATGATGGTCATAAAGTCTTGAATTTTTCACATGCAATAAAATGCATTTAAATACAATATATTACATCCCCTTTGCCTCAATTTGAGCTATTTATAACGATATTCTGAAAAACTGCCTTTTATAAGGGACATTTTTTTATGATTTGTAAAATAACAAATAAATTTACTATGGTTACCATAGATATTATTATATACCACAATATATACATGATGACGTCATAACATATTTTAAAATTTTTTACTTTTTATTGACAATAATAGTTTTGATCTTTGTAAATTATACCGGATTTCCGGTCAAAATTGTTTTTGTAGAAAGATTTATTATTATTTATTCTACCCTATGAGTAAAATGCCTCTACTTGTCAATTTTTTCTATATTTTATTATAATTTAAAATTGAGCGAAAAAATATTTATTTGTAATAAAACTTATTACAGTATTTTATATCTTGTTAGAGAATTTTTTTCAACTTGACTTTAAAAGAACAAAAATTAACTTATTAATATATTCATAAATGTTTTCGCTGTATTATTTTATTAGTTTACAGTACACCAAATTAAGTACATACTACATAGTTTGTTAACAATTAACATTAAATTATTAAGTAGTTATTTAGTCAACTAGTGAACTAGTAAATAACAGTCAAATTATCTGTTAATATAATTATCATAATTTTTGTATTTATGTATATTTTTACAAAAACAGAAAAATCAAAGTTTTACTATTATTTTTAGATTTTTTGAATAGCAATCTATAACATCATTTTATAATCTAACGTACCCTATTTTTCTGAAATTGTTCGTGTAAAAATATTTAATATTTAAACACTAGTTTTTCTTTTGTATAATCATTGTTATTAATTATTATTAAATGTAATTTAGAGACATTCCCCCCCCCCCGCAGTCGATCTTCATCAATTTCACCGTCACTTAAAATATGCTTATAAAATAGTGTAATTGCGTGCAGGACTAACTAACAAATGAATGCAATGTAATTTTTTTTTTTTCAAATTATAGGTAATTGTTTAACTTTTGCAATATAATTAAAGTATTTTTTAATTTATTTAAATTTTTTGAAACTCGAAATAAAAAAAATGCAAAATTTTGTTCAAATATCTAATGTTTAGAAAATTATTGATTTTATATAGAAATCGGTCACAATTCCCGTCTTATAGAACTGTGCTTTTAAAATTAATTTACAAAAAAATGTATATACTTGTATATATTATATTATAAAATATTTAATACGTAATTTTGACTTCAAATTTTAAACTCCTATAACCGACATTTTAATAGCGATAGACTAATATTACTATATTATGATGGCTTAAAAAAATTGTTAAAATGGTTGGTGTACTTGTTGTATGGATTTTTTTTTCCTTTTTTTGAACATATACCTTTTATATGGGCGTTATTTACACACAGACTGCGGCATAGAAACTTGTATAAATAAATTATTCGGTGACCAATGTCTAATATTATAGCCTATTTTCGAAGTATTTTTTAAACGCTTTGCGTGTGCAAACTTCGGAAATTATTATACATGACACTGGTGAACTTTTTGTTGCTCGAAAGAATTTTTGTCTATATTTATTTATTATACTAACAATAATAGTTTCGCGTGTATTACGCTGTTATCAAAGACGATATTTATTATTGCATAATAATATTATGTTATTATAATATATATATATATAAAATAAAATATTATTATATTATTACTCGTGTACATAATATGTTTAAACCTGCGTATTTTAATTCAGTAAAATATGAAAATGTGATACGTTAAAAAATGTTAATTAAATTTATCTTAATCAATGATCTAAATCAAATTACTAATGAATTTGCTTTTTTTAACTAGTTTCAGTTATTGAATATTTTAACAATAATACCTTAATATTATCGCATTATTCTTCTTAGAAGAATAATACAAAATTAAACCTAATTAAAAGTTATTTAAAAAATACAAGTTAAGTCACAAATATACAAGAAAATATTGAAAAAGTCAAATTGTGTTAGAATGTAGATCTTTTTATACAATAAACAATCTATAAGTACTCACGTAAGGAAAACATCATAGTAAATAAACGTTTTGTGGGCTTGGAACTAAAATAAGTTCTCAGTATATTCAAATTCTTCAATAGATAATTTTTAAACGTCTTATATTAGTTTTGAATCTTTTGATTTAGATCTCTTTCATTCAATAATATTGCGAATTGGTTCATTCAACTTTCGAAATATATAGCCCAGGCAATTAATTTAATGATTGGGTATGAAAAAGTACTTTTCAAAAATTTGTATAAGATATGCATTGAATATTGAAATAATAAGAACTTTTTAAAAATTAATAATTACAGTATTGTACTTGTCGTTCTTATAATTTTCCTTAGATAGTATAACTAATTTAAATTTTTAAAATAAACTTTTCTGATAGCTTTATAAATACATTTAGTAGAAATTATATTTAGCCACAATAGTAACTATAACTACCTTAATAGTCAAATTGTATTATTAATATTTTACATATTTTTAACTAGTAAATTTGAAAATTGGAAAAAAAAATTTATATTTTACCTTAATTTTAGATTCCGTGGGGGAGCTAATGGTTTTAAAATATGTTTATTTTTTATTTTTCTGTAAAAATGTTTACTTTAAAAATGGTTTCTGGTAGAAAATTGTATTTAGTTAATACTTTAAACAGGTTATTTTTCGATTTTCTTAATAGTTTTTTAATGCGTAAGAAAAAACTACCAAAACATTAGGAAAAAAACGGCAAAAATACGAGATTTTTCATTTCTTCGTAATTTCGAAAATAATTACTGTAAAATCGTTAAATTTACATACATATTTAATTTAGTAATATGTTTATATTGATTTTATTTTTTTGTAATTTTAGGCTATTTATAAATATTTTAAATGTCGAGGCTTCTAAGTCCTAAAAAGGGTAATTTTAGGTTTTAAAACCAGAAAGTTTTACTGAATTTTAAATATGCGTTATTGTAATTAAATTCAAAAAATCTCAAAAATCTCATTTTTTTTTTTTATAGTCATTTAATTTTTTCAATAAAATTATTAACTTTGAGGTATTTAAGTGTAAATAGTTGCTAAAATAAATTATTAAGACCTGAAAAAATTTAATATAACATTAGTCGTGCATTATTTTAATTAAATTTAAAAAATCGACGGACAAAAAATATTTAAAATTCTGGGCGGATCAAGAGAGTTAGTGGTTTAACAATGATGTTTATTTTTTCAACTCTTTCAACTCTAACCTTTCGGTAATATATGAATACTACACCGAAGGTATTCAGAATCGTTTTATTGAACGCAATGATTATTATTTGTTATATTAACAAATATTATTTCTTCAAATGCAATACATTCAACAAAAGTATCCTGTCCAGTAAGCGAAGTGTATACACTCCTACTGACAACTAACGAGCGAAGTGCTTCCACCCCATATTGACGGGATTTTTTTTTTAACTTTTTAACTACGTATAGGTTATTTCTTAGCTTTTTGAGTTACTATATTTTTAGAATTTATTTCAATGTTTAAAAAATAGTTAGATAATCTTGTACAAATACATCCATGTACGTGAATTAATAAATTATGATACCAGCTATATACTTATTTATCTATTTAAGAAATAACTTTATAACTCAAAATTATTGTCTAATTTTTAGGAACTTAATTTGATATATTTTATTTTTCCCTATGTATAGACTATCTCGAATTAAGTAAGCTAATTTTTCCATATACACCAAGTATTTTAACTTAATAAAGTTAAATAATGAAAAAAAAAATACTAGTTAATTTTTATTTATATATTAACTTAATTTCATATTTATTTTATTATTATACTATTATACTATTATACTATTCGTGAACTCGTTACATACTCACAACGCACAAAAGTCTCTTCCGGAAGTTTCAAAATTAATATCACGTTTGCAAATGAATAATTTATGTGGTATACATTGGTAGCCAGTAGGGATCTGTCCGGGAGGATAGTACGTGGAGTCTGAACCCCGAAATTGTTATTTTTATGTACTTTTTAAAAGGTCAATTTTGTAAATAAAAAAAGATTTGAGAACCCTTTCCTGTGTTAGACCTTGGCGTTTCGTTCAAAGTCCAATCTCCGAACATACACAATAAATAACGATCGATCGCGTTTAAGTCACGCGCGCGTCCCCATTCGCCAGATACTGCAGCAGAAGGCCATAATATTATATTTGACGGACTATATTATAATTCTACTGTCATCGCGCAATGTTTTCAAGGAAATTAAGAATAATAATGAAAATAAAAAAAATAATGTTATAGCTTTGTTTTATTCAACTGTATAATATATCGATCAACTACGCGTCCCAACGAAAAAAACAACTTATATTTTATTATACTGTTTTTGTCGAAAATTTTCCGAAAATCCGTTTATTAATAAAAATGCGTTATACTCGGAGGAATATTGCCAGAAAAATAAAAGTGTGGACTCATAATTCGTCATAATACAATATACTTGTATATAAATCGTATAATAATATAACTCGAGTATTTTTATGCATTTCCTGATATACGACGAACGCGAGTACAAGTGTGAACCGCGAAGGTATAATTTTTAATAATTTTTCAAAGGCCAGTAAAAGTCATATAATAGTTCAAACGTCAAAACAGAAAAAATTAGCTCAGCTAAAATACAAAAAAGCAATTAATTCACTATATTGTACATTTTATATTGTCTTTTAAAAGAAAATGCATATTGGTGCATATAGTAAATATCTTTATATTATATAGTTTATGTTATCAATATATAAGTAAATAAATTACTATTGAAAAATTAACTTATAATATTATAAAATAAAATGAATTTGGTACCAAAAATTTAAGCAATAGAGCATTTAATATACATTGCAGGAGGTATTCATTATAGGTATACATTCTACATTTAGATATTTTTTAGAAATATTGAAAATAATTTTCATTATCATTCTATACATGCACTAATCGTTACATTTGGTATAACCTTAAATCAAACATATCCAAGTCAAATACAAAATTTATATTACTAAACATTAATTAAAAGACATAGAAGTAGATTTAAGATAATACATATAGATAAAAGTATTTATATAATTGTAAACGATTTAATAAATTGTATTATATCGTAGATACCAAAAAATTATTAATAAATGTTAATAATACATATAATATATAGTAGTTAAAAAAATAAAATGCATCAAATTTATTAAATTTAAATTTGAATAATTTCAAAGGTTTAAATTCTAATTATTTTAACTAAGTTGAAATTATTTTGAACTTATTATAGCATAATGTTATCTTCTCACTAAAGACTTTAGGTCAGTTTAACTTCACTTATTCGAGTTCATTTTTGCATTTATCAACTCCAACTCTACTAAACCAATAATACAAAAAATATATATTATATAATTAGATACAGCGTTAAAGTTATATTATATAGTAAAAATAAATCATATAATATATTACGATAATACATATAGGACAGCCTATGTTGTAAAATATCTATATACTTCAAAGTGATTTTAAACTTAAAACACCTATTATCAAAATTGTCAAAGAGAATCTTATCTATGCTAGAATAAATCTGATGTGTAGGCCGTAGGGGCTATCTTTTGATATTTTATATTCTGAGCTGAAGCTCGGAATGTATTGGTTTTAAATAATATATTTTTTTTTATGTCTGTATACATTTTTTTCTGGTAGAAAGAGATGGGCAAGAGTTTGAAGTAAAGAGAGTTTTTGGTAGAAAAATAGAACTGTTCTAGTTGGTAATTTTTCTAACGGACAAGAGTTATAACTATATTCAAATATTAAAAAAAAAACATGACATTTTGAGATACAACAAGCCATAATGCCATATAGTACAAACTCATTTTCATCAAAATTTACGACAAATTTCATCTCAAATTCTAACGTTTTTAGGATATTTTCTAATTGTTATACATAATAATATTTATCACATTTTATTTGTAAAATTCCTATTCTGAATATTGTAATATATTAATCATTATTATGTGCAAATATTTTTAGATCAATTTTATCTTGTCACATATAAGTGAAAATGTATACTTACGTCCTACATGGGAGGTTAGACAATTTAATATTTTAATGATATATTTATACGCATATACAACCTTCACGTATCAAAAATAACACGAATATTGAAGTTTTTATTTTCTGTAACAAAAATAATTAATCAATTTTAAATGACAAATAGCACTTACGTATTTTTTCACATTTCAATAAATGTACGTCTCTGTATACAGTGCAATATCGTTAGTTATAGAAGTAAATAATATAATAACCATGAAGTCAAAATGGATATAATTTTTTCGGGTTTTGGGTTCAGCTAAAATTATTTATTATTATATTTGGGTTTCGTGTAAAAAGATTACCGGTTATACATTTTATAGAGTTTCGAATAATATGCAAAATTTTTTCTGGTTTCGATAATTTACGAAATTGAAACCGAGTTCAAGTTTTTTTCCTGACTATATATAGGTTTTTAAAATTATGAAAATAATTAACTCAAATTAGTAATATTAAATTACCCAAAAGCTTTTTTCCGTTAAAAATTAATAATAAATGAAAAATCATTTCTACTCGTTGAGTTTAATGTTATAAAAATGGAAAAAAATTATAATTAGAATCTTTAAAACTAATTATTCAAAAATTAATGTAATAAATTTGCAAATATTTTATATTATAAGACATTAAGTATGCATTTATTAAAAATTAATTATTATAAATACTTAAATTTCAATTAAAATATTTATAGTGAATTCAAAAAAACCGTTCGCCCCCCCTCAATTCGTTAACTTAATTAGATGGCTATAAAAATTAACTGTACATTTTAATAAAATTAAAATGTAAGTTGGTTAATCTAAACTAGTTAGAGTTAAAAAGTTTGGAAACATTACCTTTAACGTTTTAACTAAATTCCACCTTTAAGGATTTTAAATCGGTTTCAAACTAGTTTTTACTTTTTTAATTATTGCTTATTTATTTATTATATTATTTTATTATTTTATTTATTATATTATTACTTGCCTATTTACAAATATTATGTACGTACAATAAACAATTTTCAAAAAACCTATAAATCAATATACTATTGTGTTAATTATATGCTTTTCAGAATTAATTGTAAGGTAAATTAATTTTAAATGGTATCTATACCGTTGTGAACTCATAAAATGTTTCTTAATAATTCATAATATTCATGAATAATGTAAATGAAAAATTTTTAAATTTGATCATTTCTAAGTATATTTTACAATAAAATAAAAACAAGTCCTTGGTGGTAACAACAAATTATTATAGTCTTATATATCAAAAAGTTATATTGATCTGAATATTGTTAAATAATTTTCCATATAAAATAAATGTATATTGAATATTTTAAGAACCGATAGTTAATTTAAAAAATATTGGTATCGATGTTTTGAATAATATAATAAGATCGGTAAGTAGGTAAGCAAGTTAATGAAAAATACACATAAAAACTAAGTTATTTAAATTAAATGAATCTAAAAGCAATCAGTTCAAAGTTCATTACATTATATAATAAATTAAAAATAATTTGAACTCGTGAAGTTTAAAGATAAAATAGAAAAATAATATTATCTTAATTCAGTTAAAAAATGTTTTTTTTTCCAAAATGAGAATTCGAATTTATAGTTGAAATGTATTAAATTTGTCCGCATTTTACTTTCCAAAATAGTATTTATAGTACCTATTTATTAATAATTATTTGAATTACTCCATTCAAAATATGTATATAACAATAAACAAACTCGCAAAAATTGTTTACTCTCATTGATGAATTTATTAATATTTATACTAATTAACTAGTTATGTTAAAACTTAAAAGTTAAAAAAATATTAACTTTTTAATTGTTTAATGACTTGTACCTTTGATAATTTATAAATCGAAAAGAATAACGAAAAACGTGATATTTAAAAACAATTTACCTTCTAACCATCGATTATTCTAATATCTCGTTCATTTTGTAATATACAACATTGCAAACAAAATTAATTATATCGGAAAACTACTAAATAAGTTATACATGAATGACAATAATAATACATATATGATAAGAAAAAGTTGTAACAATTTAAAAAAATAAATAAAAATACGAGATTAAAAAATTACCATAAATACACAACCGCACGAATCAAATGTTGTCAACTATGTGCCAGCCACAGGAACTTGTTGCGCGTCGATCCTATTTAAACGCGTCCTTTAGCGTGCGTACATTCAATATTATCAATCATTTGAAAAATGTATTCGAAACACGACCCGAAGAATAAACTGCAGTTAATATATTTTTATCCCTCGATTTATTCCCTATATACGAATTTAAATCTCACGATGCAATTCATTAAGTTTATTCATTTTTATAATCTTTAAAAATATATTTTTTTTTCAAAAAAGTTAATGAATATAACCTAATATAATATAATTATATATATTATATAATAGTTATAATAATAATAATATAATAGATATAACCTGAAACGACTGGAGCCATTTCCTTATGAGCCAATGCTTTCAAATGGTCACTAAAAATAATACATCATATCATAATATGCATCATTAATTTTTGAATAATATTAAATACTACCAACACTAGTATATATTATTTGATAATATTTTATAGATAAAAAAAAACGTATATTTTATATTATAAAGAATATGTTCTTATTACAGTAACAGTTGAATAATAATTATTGGTATAACTGGATTTATGATACAACATGAAATTGAGTTTTTTGTTTATAACTATTATAATATACCTAAGCCCGTGGACGTATAACTGGCATTTTAAATTAACTAGGTGGCTTGAGTCCCAACTGTAGTTTCGGTAGATGAGCCACAAAATAACCTATTGGGTCTCCTACATAATATAAAATAAAAATATAAATTAAAATGAGACTAGGGTATACATATAAATTAATATAAAAATATTATTATAAATATTGAGTAAGAATAATTGTTTGACCGGGTTATCGTTGAAATATGGGAACTTAATGAAACTTATATGAAACTTAATGTCCAGATATCTTATCTACTCTATACTGAATTCTTATTAGCTTATTAGTTCCTTTGTGTCAATTTGAAATATCTTTTAAGATATTTCTCAACAGTCGAACAGTATGTGCTATACCTAATATTTTAGATTTCAAACCTACGATTTTATTCTAGGTTGTTTATTAAGCTCTATTTATGGAGTATATCAGTATAAGTATGTATTTTATAGTTACCTATGTATTTTTCTTCCATATCCCATCAGCAGTCTGTTAAGGCATTTAATGGCACATTCTTTTCTTAGAAGGTGAAAATCGAATATGTATTATCGTATTATTATGAAAATATTAAAAGTCAGCAAACAAGTCTTTGAAATTCTCGAAAATTTCCATTTTTAAAAGTCTTATAACTCGACCAATAATAATTTTATTGAAAATTTCCAATGTAAAAAATTTAAGTTATCATACAAGCTATAATTGGTACTGTATGAAACTAGGTTTTTATACACTAAATGGTTTCCTACAAAAACGTGCATGGTACATCTCTTGAAACATGTTTTACATATGGTAAAACGGTGGTAAATGTCCTCTTAAGGGACAATACCAACGAAAAATCTACCCAAAAGAGTGACAAAACTGTGGGACTTTGAAAAGTCGGATTTAAATTCTGAAAACTGTTTTAAATTTATCGGTTTGTCTTCTATAAATCGACCGAGACCTTTATTACTTTTATTTTAATTTTAGCCATGTTATTTATCATTAATAATCGCAATTTTTAAACAATGATTATATTTTAATTTGTAATAATAAAGAAAAATGCCTCGATCGATCCCTAGAAGACAGGTGTACATATTCAAAACGGTTTACAGATTGTAAATCCGACTTTCCGAAGTTCTACAATTTTGTCATACTCATTGGTCTTTTATAGGCGGAAATTTCGTAATTACAAACAATAAAAAGTGATACGGGTACGGAGCTATTTTTTGGTTAATTTTAAAATGTACTTAAATATTTATAAATTGTTAAATTTTTATTTTCCATAATATTTCTTAAAAATTGCCCATACAGAACCTCTTAAAAATGGCAGATGTTGCGGCCCCTTAACAGGGGTTGTACTCGAATTAATTGATCGGAACTTAACATTTTAATTATTTGAAGGACCACTAAAGGAACCTGAACTCTTATTATTATAATAAAAAGAACCAGTTTTATTTTGGTTCATAATTTTCTAGCCCATTTTAGGTTCAGATATTTTATTCAAATCATTATTGTTTTCTTGACTTAAATTTGCTATAGCACTTGAAAATGAATAATTATATCGTTGGATATAAGAATAACTGAATATAAATATTATAATATAAACTATATAGTATATAATATTATATGCATAGATGCTTAAACAAGGGCACTCATAGACGGAGGACAAGAGGTACCACCGTGCCTACATTATATTTAGTAAATAATATTTTATAAAGAAAAATAATTAGTTATTAATTAAGTAAGGTTACGATTTTTTTACTATGCTCCTCCGCGGATTACATTTTTGAGGCCACCCTTGTATCCAGAATTAACTTAGAAAAGAGATACTAATTTAAATTATATACTATGCAATTGTATACATGTTAATTATAACCTTAAAAAATATAATTTTAATGCCTATTGTATTTATTTTTTAAGAAATTTAATTAAATTTAAATTAAAAAATTAAAGGTTTTAAAATATGTTCTAACCGGAACCTGAACTAGAACTCTTATTTCAAAAATACTTCATGGTTAAGCCTCTTAATTTTAATTTTAACGAATTATGTCCAGTCTTCATTTTTATAATTGGACAAAGGCGATTATTTTTTCAAGAAATGACCTTGATGGAGAGGGGGTGGGGTAATATCTCCCCGGAGAAAAATTTTTATCTCCCAAAACATGATCACTGAGCGCAAAAATGCGATAATTATAAATTATATTTTTTAAACTTTAACATTTCAAATAGAACAAAATTTAATTTTTATATTTGTTATACCTATAGTCCTGTAATCTGATTCACTCTGTATCTACATACGACTAATAAGCAATACAGGAGGAAATCATATCTATACGACAATAATATACCTAATAATGTATTATATATACGGTTCTCTTGCAATAACGTGCATTATAGTACCATATTAATAATAATTGTTATATTTATAAATATACACGGTATATTTTTAATCGTCAATTTCCGTAACTACTATTTTCTTTTTTATACATTTTAGTCGTCTTCGAGTACATTTCAGAATGAATAACGAATTTACAATTCAGAATATGCTTATATACCTATACTTAATTTACTTATATATATATAGATTTATCATATTATAATAGTTTCGTTTCATTAAACAAATTAATAATAACGTACAGTGTAATAATAATAGCAATTATTAACGTGTCTAATATACACGGTCGTTAATATAAGCACATATTATATAGGTATAAAATATTATACCACGACCGACCGCGAAAGCATCACGCGAATGTCGCCGCGACGGACGGATGGCTTGCGAACAAGTCATATAATTTTCCATTATTAAAATTGAGTTTTATGTTCACATAATGTATTTATTACACGCACGCCTCATTACTCTGTACGATAAATTATTAAGAAGAATAAAAAAAAAAAAAATGTAAATTAAAATACTCAAAACGATCATATTTATATAGTTTGAAAATTAATTTATGCCTATTATAGGTCGATCCATCTAAGATAAATACAAAATAAGTATACTCTGTACCTATACCTATGAATATTATTATTATTATTATACTTTTCTATTACCTATTATATAATAATATATGGGTATTAGGAATGTATGAATATGAGAAATCTTTGGGTTTTATTAAAGATCCAATGAACACAATATTAACAACATAACGATGGTATATAATAGTGTTATACTGTTCGATTTTTAAAAGAATAATAATTTGTTAAAGAGAACATTTTTTAGTAATAAAAAAATGTTCAAGAAAATACCTCTTAGAGTCAAATGGTTTATCATAAAATGGATAAAACAAAAATGAATTTGCAGAAGCTTTTATCCAGCGTTTTGTAAACTATTAACTAGCAAAAAAGTATTAGTAAAAAATATTTTTAAAAGACAGCAAGTAGAGGGTGAAAGCATTTCATCTGTCGGGTAATATATAATATGTACTCGAACAATTGTTTTCAAAGAAATGAAAAACATAAAAACGATTCAATGAAATATAAAAAAAAAAGATCGTCCAAATACAAACGGTGGAAGTTGGTTCTCGATCAGGATAGTGTACTATTATTATTTTTTAATTTTAAAGGTAATTCTGTGCAAAGTTCAGTAAATATAATGTTATTTTTAAAAAAAAACACACATAATCTAAAATAAAAATCATTGTAAATTCAATAGATTTCACACTCTTCTGAAAATTTAAAAAGAAGTGTTTTATAAACACAACATTGAGCATTGTGATTAAAATAGCGTGAACCCCCGAAAAGGTTATCTTCTTCATATTGACATACTAATGGACGTTTTTAACTTTTAATGTTAAAATGCATTTTCGTCTGTTATTTTGTGTAAACATGATTTTGAACAAATATTGTGATTCTACAATAACACAAATTGGTAAACTGACACGGGACCACATATATAAATTACTTTTAAAATTTAATTGTTAGATAAGAACTAGTAGATTTAATTAATAAAACTACCCTTCTATTTAGAAGCCTTTTAATAGGTGATTTATTTTAAAACTAAATTATTTTTCGTTTTATCGAAAGAGTATAGCTTTACCTAAGCTTTCTTTTCATTTATTAAATACTTATATATAACCCAGTCGTAGTCTTTTATTTGATGAATAATTGCGTTCGACCACATCGACAAATATTTCTCAAAACACAGTTACAATTTTTCAAATTAATATAAGTATTAAGTGTATTAATTGCCAAAATGATCGCAGTTAAATAATTTTCACATATATTTATGTACTATAGATTTCGTTAAAACAGTTTTCGTTGTTTAACATTTATTATTATTTTTTTTTTTTTTACAAAGAATTAAAAATGGTAAAATTTTTATCTTTTTAAAGATTGGCTGAACAATAGTATACCAAAATAATTTACACAAAATGTATAAAATATTCCCACTTCTTTAATTTTCATACTAATATTAATAATCTATATTCTATACAAATGTGATTTTGACTATAATAATAATAACGTATTTATAAAAATACGGAAAATAAGTAACAAGTAGATACCTAATACTGAAAAAGATATTTCGTGTTTGAACAGTGATAAATAGTGCATCAATAGAAGCAGAAACCGATATATTCAAAAATAATGTAATACACTAGAAAAATTAATTCGTTTTATTCAATAAACGCCCAAAATATCCGACAATTGTTGTATAAATTCACCATCATGTATTTATACTAAAAATGTGTTATCATTAAATTATCTGCACACGCCACAGATGGTTAAAGGTATTGGATCAAAATAGTTCAATATGAGGGTTTTTTAAAATTAAGTTTAAGGTTCCGTTTATTTTGACCTGTTCAGTGAACACACAAAAGTTATATAATGAATAAAAATATATAATCAATACTATAACAATACTATTAGAACGAGTTTCCAGAAAAATTATTTTCCATGACAAGTAATACTATTACAAAATAGACTAAAAATATATATATATCTATATACCTATATAAAAAATATAAATAAGAGATTGATAAATGAAAATGTCTATATAATTCTGGCTCTTTAATGATTACACATTATTGCTTAAAAAGTATATATTAACATAATATTATATCGATTATAATATATATAAATTATATATATTATAAAATATTATCGCAGATATATTAATATTTGTTTTTATTAGTAATATAAATTATATTATTAGTAATAGAATGTTTTATCACTGATATTGATCACCAAGATATTTCTTTCTAAGTATTTTTACTATATTACATAAAAACATTGTGAAAAATAATTTTTAATAGTAAAAAAAATGCTCTTAAAGTATAAATAATCTACATGCATTATATCATCGAAAATGAATCACATTTTCAACCTAGCTAACAAATTATTATTTAAATATTTAATTCTCATTATATAATTCGGTACCCACTACCTCGTCTTATAAGTTATAAGTTATATTTTATATTTTAAGTACAAGCAGTATCTTTATAAATTATATATATTCGCAAAATTCCAAGAGGGATTTTAAGTCATACAGAAAGATTTTATTGAGATTAATTAATAATTCAAAAAACGACAAAAACAACAGGTGAGAATGATAATGGATAACCGCGTCTCCTGTTAAAATGAAATAAGACAATATATCTTGTCTTTTTTTATATTTTCTAAATTTATATTGACATAAATAGAATATATTATGCCAAACACTTTGAGAAATAAATGCGAACTCATTTAAAAACATTAATATTACATACTTTTTAGTTATTTCCATTAAAACAATTTTTTTTTTAATTTCTGCCAATGAGTTCAATTTCAATCAGAGATAGATGTTCATTTTCATCTATTCCGTCTTCTTTGTCAAATAAACGTGACATACCTATTTATGTATATTATATTGATTACAGTTCGATAAAAAAATAAGAAATACGATGATTTAAATGAGAAAAATATTATATATTAATATTTTTAAGTACTTAATTAAAGGTCAAAAATATAAACAAATATTTTGTTTATGCTTAAATAAAACTACTGGGAAAATCGAAACTGATGTCTGAAAAGTACCATCTATAACGAATTTTTCATGTCAAAAAAACTCGTTACTCAAAACTATACTCGAAAAGTTGTTTCCAAATAAACAAAATAAAAGTAAACATCATTGTAAAATCAATAGATTCCTCGTTTCGCTCAAAATCTAATAATAGTTTATTTTAAAAATAATTGTATCTGTCAGAACTCTAGGGACTAAAACGTCTAAAACTATCCAAAATAAGTCTAATGTCCAATGTTTCACTGCGATATACCAAATACCAAATACCTGGTATTGTACATATAACATAGGTATATATTATAATAATAAAGTTACACTAAAGGCGGATTTCCACCATACACGTTCGCGTATGTATTATATGTATAATATTATATAATATTATATATATATATATATATTATTGTATAATTCGCTTGTACCTACGTGAATTAATCTTCCCCGTTTATTTCCAAAGTTCCCAAACGTTTCACATTGGTTAACTTCGGCAACGGTGGTTCTATTAATTATGATATTTGGTTGTTGATATCATTATATTTTATTTTTATTTATAAAATTATAATGAATATATTAATTTACAATATAACTACATTTGTAACTTTTTAAATCTAGTTGCAAACTTACAAATTAAGTTACATTTGTACCTATTTGTGTTCTATATTGTTGATATTGAAAATGCAATGGAAATTTTAAAATATGATTTTGATTTCATTCAACTATAATATTAGGCGTATTTTCGCGATTAACCAATTGTAATTTTTAATTTGGTTACTGAATTTTATATAAAACAATTAGTTTTGGTTATAATAATTTATAACCGATCAAATGGAATGGTTATTATGTTTAGTTATAGCGTTGATTATGTATACATAATCAATGGTTATAGATAAAACAAAATAACATAACCTGGTTAATCGCGAAAACACGCCTATTATTATTTTTAACTATCAATCGTGTATTCGTGCTATCAAAAAAGTAGACAGTGTACACGTGAATTGTTGAACTAGATCCAACTTCATGGTAATATGATTTACCGTGCTTACCGCAGGGCTAGTGGTATACGGTATACCAATATATAACCGTGGATACCGACCAATCACAGCAAAGGATTTTTATACGCGTACACACAAACATATATAATGGGAAACCCGCCTTTATACAATATGTCAATACTGACAATATAGGTACTATAATATACTATATATATAGGTACACTAACTACACTTACACAATATGACAATATAATGCTTAACAATACTTATTGACCATGATTAAACCAGAAGAAACAACCTATTTTTCGTTATTATTATTATTTTACATTTATTATTTTCTTTCGAGTTTGACGGGAAACACCGCCAAAACCGATCCATCAGCTGGCTTGTCGTTTTGAGTTTGACTAACCACCGGGGCCGTTCGTTTATGTGTAGCGCGCTCGTCTAGTCTGATTAAACCGGTCGGGTCGCCAATTGACCCGAGACACGCGACTGACTGCTGTGCGTATGCCGATCGTTAGAAAAACCATCGTTTACACAATTTATCGTCGTTATATTGTGCAATTTTATTTTATATTTTTCCCGTGTACAATATAATATATATACTGTATAGTGTATATACTACAGTAACCTTAATAGAGTTTACCGACGAATGTCGACTACACCCCTAGATTCAAGTTTAAAAATTTCGTGAAAATTATTATTTTCGCCATTCGAAATTCAAAAAAAAGTTTTAAGAGGACTCAACATGTAGATTTAGAACCTTAAAATGGTCTCCGTATTTCCATACATTAACGATGTTAAACTAGTCAGATTTTAATTTTCAAAACAGTTTTGAGTTTCTTATGTGTTCTATGTTTTCGCTAGATATATGAATATATATTATGAATTTTCGCACAACCTTATATGAGAACTAAAATAGCGCCCCTGTAAAATAATTGACTGTAGTGTTATAAACGTTCTATTAAAATGCAGAGCTTTTGAAAAAATGAAAAATATAATAATTTATTGTTTATTCGTAAATATATTAACATCAATAATAAACAAAAAAGTTTTATTACTCTGTGATCATCAGCTATTATCACGGAGTAATACAACTATTTTTTTCTTTTATTATTATTCATGGTAATACATTCACGAATAAACAATAAATTATTATAATTTTAATTTTTTCAAAAATTGCGTATTTATAGAACGTTTATGCCACTACAATCTTCATTCCTTAATAAATGAGATAGACAATGTAAAGATAATTAGATTTTCGCACTGCCTACAATAATGAGTTCACGAAAAAAGTAGCCTAGCTCGGTACTCATAAATACGAATGGCCATTTTATTTTTGTTTATTAAAAAAAAAGATTATCAAGTTTTTTAGAACGTAATTTTTACATTAAAAATCCAACTCAACCAAAAATTGGCATACTTAAAATAAATGCATCCCTATTTCAAAACTGAAATGACTCCCCTGCCGGGTGTAATTACTACCCGCAACCAATATACCTAACAACATCACACGTTGATTTTTCCCCAAAGTAACACCAAAAATACACTAGAGTGGCCATGTTTTGTCTATCATGGCGATTTGTCCTGTATAATCTTATACACAGTTTTAAACTGATTTGAATTCATAAATAAATTATCGCTTAATCTATTTTTTACTATTTCAATTTTCGCATCCACTATTTTAATATTTGATCAATAAATATTTAGTCATTTTCAATTTAGTTAAATAATTTTAATGATTAAATAAGAAAAAATAACGAATATAGGATACGGAAACTCTTCATTTGATGCGTCGGGTAGGATACTACGAAAAGTGAATATATTAAGTTTTAAAGCAATGATAAATCCCCTGATAATTATTATTGCATTCTATAAAACGATTTTAAGCTCTGGGTACTTGTTTGTTATTGCCTCACAACTATTTACACGACGTGGTGTTTCACAGCAAATTGAGAGATATTTTTGAATTAAATAATTATATAATATACCGAATTTTATAAAATATAACTCTGACAGTTTAATTCGAAAATATCCCCGATTTGCTGTAAAAACATTACGTTGAATAAATAGTGGTGGGGTGATAACAACAAATACCGAGCTCTGTATAATATTATATATAATAACTATTAACTGCAGTTAACCGCCAAATTTTTTTTTTAATTTAATGACGTCATCATATATATATATATATATATATGTTAATTCAGTAATATATAGTAACCATAGAAACTATTTATTTGTTATACAAAAAAAAATGTATAAATTCATCAACATTTACCATAATAAAAGGTAGTTTTTCTTTACGCTTAAAAAATTTAATAAGTAAATCAAAATATGACATATATTCACAACTATCTAAAACGAATTATCTAGCTAACAAAAAAAGCTCCTTACCACAAAACTCTTACTCTACTCAATTCCTTCAACCCGACAAGTTGTTTTCAGAAAAAATAAATAAACATAATTTTAAAACCAATAGATTCTTCGATCTGTTCAAAATTTTTAATTTAAAAAAATTTTGAATTTGTTTACTAACGTTAATAAATTCCAATAAGTTTAAAAAAAAATTTTTAACAACTCAATTAATCGAAAAAATGACAAAAAAAAAATTATATCATAATATGAACACGATTACATACAAATTATATCCATCGAAAATATTTATATATAGTAGATACTAGATAGGTAGGTAAAGATAAGATGTTGATGACCTAAATAAAAGTGTAAAATATGACTTAAATATCCATTTACTAGGTAGGTACTTAAAAAATATCAAAATCATCCCTATTTATTTAATTTGAAATGCGTAATTTTATACCTAATAGGTAATATATATATCAATAGAAAAATCTGAAATACTATAAACAATTAATTTTATTACTTATTATTATTTATATTTTCATTATTCATGCGGTATAAAGTGATAATATTACAAAAGATGTTCTAAAACAATAAAAAAAATTACACGTTGATAATTAACAACAAAAATTAATTTCCAAAAAAAATAAAATAATAATAATGAAAACTGTAAATATTATATAAATATCTATCAGAACTATACGATATACATGAAACGAATTTATAGTGCAGCCAGCATCGTATATACAGGAATAATAGAACAAATATGCGAAAATCATAAAATTCCTATCTCTATATACCTTGTATGCCTTGTGTATATAAGATTAGTAGATTACGACTTACGAGTCCATCAATGGGAAAAAAATCGGTTTAACACCCGTCGAAATCATGGAATAATATATACCGAAATTACAATCATTTTATACGTATATGAAAATATACGATGAAAAAATTGTGATTTCGCTTCCAAAGTTTGTGTGACTTTTTAATATCAGTAAAAATGCTTGTATCTTGTATATAACAATACGGTTATCTCATTAAAATGTTCTCCTCCATTGCGACGTGCCGAAAACTCGTGTAGTCGTGTATCGACAAAATCTTTTCGGCGATGGCGATTATTGTGGCGCCAAGTTTAGAACCGTTTATAGTATATACATAGTATTTTGACTATATGGTCTTACGTCATGGAATATAAAATATATATTATGTGTATCGTTAAAAAAAGGAATATATAAGACCGTATACATTATTTTCCCCGGCCGTATCCTTATATTATATAATATGGGTTTATACGATCAGATGAAAACAACAATGGACGTTCTCTCTTATAATAGTTAATATATCGCCCCCCTGTTTTAGAGGGAAGTTAATTTTTATAAGTCTTTTATAAGACCTATATACACATAAATATACATTTTATATACTTATTTTTATTACTTCAGTAATAATTAAAAATCAAAATTTGTGTATATTTTTAATTATTTAATTATTTTTAATATAGAGTATATTAAAACTTAAAAGTGCATCAATAACATTTGAAAAAAAATGTAAAGAGCCCAGATGTCGTCAACCCTAATGGATATGTGCTTAATCACTAAGATCATACTTATTTAATCTTTGTATTTTTTTCTTCCAGAACTCGAAGAAACCATCGCCGAAGAACCACGACCGTCTTGCGAATCCCCAGAACCAATGTCCTGTTACCTGCACCACGATCCCGACCATCCGATGTCGTCGTTTTCCGTTATCAACAAGATGCGAGTTAACATCCAAGTAAGACCGATGGTACTACCTACCAGGTCTATAATATACCTAGTAATAATTATAGATGGTAGTGTTCGAAAAAGTATTTTACAAAACAATAATCAAATAATAAATAAAAAATTAATATCAAAAAATAAAAAATAGCCTATTTATATTATGATAACATAAATTTATCTAGGCTATACCGAGTATAACTATCACATATAACCACGCGGTTCTATTTATCTCGGAGCAACGTTAATGAAATAGGCAGGGAACGGATACCAAAAAAATACAATATAACTACTGCTTCTAATAGCTCTAACTTCTAAGGATTATATAGCATGAATTACGAGGGTCTTAAATTCTCGAGAATTTGATCACGAATTATATCGCTTCTGTTATCACAGATCATAATCAGTTATAATATAGAGTCTCAAATCGTTCCAATAACCTTTTTTATTAATTCCGTTATAGATTTTTTTTTAAAAAATTGGTACATATGTATATTATTATTTGAAATATATTTGTATTTTAATTAATAAAAACGATTTCTTTATAAAGTATAAACTACTAAATATATAAATGTAACTATTACAAATTTGTAATTTTTATATTAAATGTATCTTATTTTTTATCCTGAGCGAAATTAAAATATATATTTTTCTTAATCCAGGATGGATCTAATTCACTTTTTATAGTAATTATAAATTTTGATCATAGTGAGGAATATAATGGTTTTACAATGATGTATTTTTTTTATATAATATATTATGTAATATGTATGTATATTTTCAGGTAGAAGGAATGAAATTAGAGTTTTCGTGTATTGATGTTTCTGATATAAAATTCGTTATAATTGATATTTTATAGAGGTCATTTTTCGATTTCCTCTGTAGTTGCTTTAGCGTAAAGGAAAACTACCAAATATGACCGAAAATTATTATAAATTGGTAAATTAAAATGTCAAAAGCTTGATTTTTACACCAAATAGTTATTATAATACTATATTGATGTTGCAAATATTTAAAAACTTTTTGACCACTTTCCCGTATATTTTATAAAATTTTACTCTGGATTATTTTGTTGTATATTATATACATAAGAAGTAGTCAAGTATGATTTTTCGCTTAATATCGTTTTGATGGGAAATTTATTGTAGTTGATATTTTAAACTGATTAATTTTCAATTTTCTCAGTAGTTTTTTAGTGTAAAGAAAAAATACCAAGAATAACGGAAGATAGTAGAAAATAATACTATACACCACTTAGAATTATTTTATTAAAAGAAATGATTTATCATTCTTCTTCTTCTCCTTCGCCTTCTCTCCCAACTATTTGGGGTCGGCCACCCTGGTCCTACACTTCCACTTAACTCTATCTCCCGCATCTTCTTGACTTACTCCCACCTTCCTCATATCACTCGCCAT
>JAIPRL010000641.1:72581-93818 GCA_025469235.1 Pemphigus obesinymphae
ATAAATACCATACACAATTTCTTTTTGATTTCTCTGTACTTCTCTACAATCTGTCTCACACAAAATATTGGCTCCATTGTTGACTTCCCAGGCATAAACCCAAACTGATTTCTAGTAACAGTTGTCTCACCTCTTACCCTTTTAACTATTATCTTTTTCCAAATCTTCATACTGTGGCTCATAAGTTTTGTCCCTCTATAATTTCCACAATCCTGTACATCTCCTTTACCCTTGAATATTGGTACTACACAACTCTTTCTCCACGCTTCTGGAATTTTTCCTTCTACTAGTATATTATTAAAGAATTTTGTCATTTTAAATGATTTATCATTACTTTCAAATTTAATACATCCGTCCCCAATAACGTATCCGATGAGCAAAATACTCCTTATTCCTATATAATTGACCAGCTTTATTAAAATTTGGGTTGGACTTTGGATGCAATAATTTTTTTTCCCCATTAGTATATAAATAAATGAACTAATATTCCCTTCCATTTATCACGGCCGTGAAACAGTTTTAAGTATTAGAAAGATGGTTAATAGTTAGAAGCAATTATGGATGAAATCATTTTTCAAATTTAAATTTTCCGAACAAAAATCACCTTATATGTCTAAAACGTTATTTTACTTTGTCGAAATATTTTATAATAATTTTTTTTTTTTTCATCGTGATGAGTATGATTTTTTCTTTTCTTAAACAGTCTCCGAGATTTTAACGGTGAAATTGTAGTGGTGAATATAACTTTTAATATAAAAGGCCGAGTCGAATCAGTTGAATTACAATAAGATGTAATAAACTATACTGAAAATCAAATATGCAGATTCTCAAGATATTCATAAACATAACTAATAAGATTGTTGTTTTATATCATTCACAGCTATGTGACGTTTCTCTTCGAGTTGGCAACAGCGTGACAAAAGCCCATCGATTAGTGTTGGCTTCTTCTAGTCCCTATTTTTACGCCATGTTCAACGGTAAGTTGGAAAATTCCACTAGTTTTCTTTATTTTCATTAATAGCATCGAAAATATCATTTATTTTATATAGACGATATGGCTGAAAAATTACAATCCGAAGTCGAATTGCATGACGTGGACTTGGGTGCACTGCAATTGCTGGTCGAATATTCGTACACTGGTCAAGTATACATCACCGACGAAAACGTTCAGGTATGTACTCGAGTCTAGATTATGATAGGTATAGATAAAAGAAAAAATAAGTAATCCGATAATAATTAATACCTGCCTAAAAAGTCAAATTTTAGATGACGAATCGTTCTTAATACTAATTACCAGGGCTTTGAACCGATATTTAAAATATCGGTATTAGAAATAGAACCGTTTGAAAATCATAGAACCGAAACCTTACCGGAATCCTAATTTAATTTTTTAAGAACCTAAATAAAAACCAAAATCGATATTTGACGATAAAGACTTTTTTGGTTTTTAGTACATCAATTTTATGACATTATGGTATTATACAAATGCAATTTTTCGTATATTATTTTGCGTGAGTTGTCCTTGTGTGAATAGTTATGTTACTAAATGATTAATCTACATATCCAATTTACAAACGAATCGTACTTTTACTAGTTCAATTTAAAAAGTTGAAAATGATTTCATTAATAAGAGTACCTACATTTTATATATTATTTAAAATAGTTATTCAAAATTAAAATTTTGCAAATAAAATTTGAAAATTTTTTTTAATGCATTTAATGCAATATGGACTTAATGAAAATTCAAATTGAAAGTAATCAAATTCGGTTTTTAAGCGTTGAGATAATTATGTGAAAAATATATATTTTCAAGGGTTTTATAGTGTGGTTTTGGCTTTTTGTTTACACATGATTATATTATTATTTGTTACATATTAAAATGATTTACTATAACATTGTGGGGAACGGTACTTTGATAATAAAAACAGATTTTTAGATTATAAATAAAATCATAATTTGTATTATATTAGATTTATCACCATAAAGTCTATCAATACGAAAATATCGGCTGAGTCTGTATATTTGCAGTTCATTGAATAACAACAGAAATGGATAATATAATAAAATTTTAATGGTACTAATTAGAGTAAATTTCTCAATATTTTTAAAAAATATATACGAATGACTTTTTTTTCTGCTTAAAATTTAGAATGTATGTATGCGGTCATCTTCCACCCCGACATAATTTTATGAAAAACAGTAATTTCCCCACCATTTTTATATTTATAAGGTTTTTACAAAATACTTGTATTATATGCAGTCGATTATGGATTTATAATCTAGATATTTCATTGATTTCTATAACAAATATTTTTAAATACATATATAATATTATAAAACTTGAATTTCAAATATTTTTAATTATTGCTTCAGATATCATAACATTTTATATTTAAATAATACAATTGAAATAAATGAAATAATATTACATTTAATAATATTTTTTTCGGCAGGAAAATGATCACATTATCGGGTGGATTTTTGTAGGGGGAGGGGGAATTTAAAATACTCATATACCTTAACACATAATATATTACAACAATATAACATTGAAAAAACCATGAAACATCACAAAATTCAACCGTAAATCTCAAAACTCAAAGACTCATCCGATCTACATGAAAGGTACAGAAACGTGCATTAATGATTTAATTACTTTATGATAAAAATAAATTGGTTTATGAAAAATTTATATTCTATGTAGATGGTGATTTATCACTTTTCATTACTCTTGATTATTAGATTAAGAAGAATTATTTTATAACGTATACCTTTACGCGTATAATACCGATATTCACTAAAATCCATACTGATTTTGAAATTTTAGAAATCAGAACCCACAATGTTAACTTTCAAAAACCAGAACCGGAACCAAATCCGCTGAAAACATAACGGTTCCAAGCCCTCCTAAGAACTATAATTTGAATATAAGTGAAACGTCATAATTATCGTTATAAAATAAATTTATCCAGACGGACTTGGTTTGGAAGTTTGGACTTTTGAAGTTCACAGATTTACCATATGATATTTGTACAATGCTCTAACACATCGACCATGTCGGTCAATTATCAAAATTGATAATCAATACAATCTATAAGTATTATTTTAATTTTCTTTAAAAAAAAACACAAGATGTTTTTTTTTTAATACATTAAGTTAAATTATAAAGTTATATAGTTTTATAATCATATACTTTTATCAAATTAATAATTATTAGGGTGTTTTTTTTTTGTATTTGAAGTTTTAACCAAACACCAAAAATAAACTATTTATATCACATGTCGAATGAATTTAAACGTATCGTAAGAATAAATTTCCATAAGTTTCCATTATTCCATGTTTGCAATCGTATATAATAGACAATATAATAAACTACTATCGATTGTTGTAATGTAGTTTTCACGACAATATTATACTACTTGAATTGACTATAATACCTACTACGTGTGCGAAAACCGTGTATTCGTTTGACGAAAAATCAATAAGTATCTCGCAAAAATAATAGGTACATTCGTCCGATCATATACCTAGATATTTATGACTTGATTTTTAAAAAATTGGTTTTGTAGATAATCAATGAATTTGGATGTGAATTGTAATACTTATAGATACATATTTTTCACAATATATGATGATTACATTCATGTATTTCATGTCATTCGAAATGAGAAACTAAAAAAAAACTCCTACAAAATGAATATATATTTTTGAATATTATAAAAAATTAGGTAATTATATGAAACAATATTCTTAATAGTAATATTATATTATAATTTCCAACAAAAAAAGAAAGTAAAGTATATTGGTGTTGACTCCGACGAAATAAATACATAATATATTGAAATAAAATTGAATTGTTATAAATATATAATATTATATTATTATAAAAAAGTATTCCAGATACATTTGGTAGAAGTTAGTCCGTCGTCCCTTCGGCGTCGAACAGAATAGTATACCTTTTATTGTTTTAAATTTGAAAGCAAATATAAATCATTGCATTTGAAAGACAATTCCGAGTGAAGGTCGGTATAATATTATTAAAAAATATAGGTAATCATGACAACTTTATTCGTTATTTGTTATTTTTCCTGCATATACAAAATATTTCCTATATATAAAAGACAGTTTTCTTTTACGCTTGAAAAAACTACTGGAAAAGTAAAAAAATGACTCCTTTAAAATATCAATACTAGAATAATTTGTATTCAAAAAAGCTTTGTACTCTACAACTCCTGCTAGATTCCTTTTACCTGAAAAAATATATGCAGACAAAAAAAACATATCACACCTACATTAAAATAATATCTACAATATAATTATTTGAAAATAAAAAATGCATTTTTCAGAATTCCCACATATTAGATTGTTTTATAATTATTATAAATATCTAAAAAGCTTGTATTGTTAAATTGTGTTCGATTTTCTTACTTCTGAACTTTATCCATTTTTGGTATCTACATTAACATACCTGTTCACTTGAACCTATAAATACGATTATTGTTATTAATATCCATCTAAATAAATAATAACTATAGAAAAATGTATTTACTGATACAGAAATCTGATAAAAAATACAAACATTTGATAAGAGTACACACGTATTTTTTAAATACGTATGTCCTATACTATATTTCTGAAATATTCAAAATCCATTTAAAATACCTCCATAAAATATATCTAAGTGTACTATTACTCAAATTTAAAAAAAAAAAAAACTTTACAAGTCTGAAAATTATAATATGTATCCAATTTAGGATCTTTTTGGACTTTACATACATAACATTTCCAAAAATTTCATTTTTTTTATCGGATTTACGATCCTTAGATTTCAGTACGTTCCTCGAATTATTTATACGAGTCTAGAAATGTCTTGGTGTCAAATGGTTTAGCGTTTAGCGTGTCTTTATAGAATCTAAAACCGTGTATATAGTATAATACTGTAGGTTTTATATTATATAATGTATATAGTATAACAGTCCTCTAAACACGTCGTGTATTATAAATGTCTTATTTATATAAAAAAAAATCAATTTAGCTTATATTTTACGCTCTATAGGCATCTCGAAACTAAGGTTAAAACTGAAGCACACTGTTATTCTAAAACGTATAAGGGTATACGAGTAAAATATACGAGAAGACGTATAAAATACATTTGCTAAACGACCCCAAAAATAAGACGAAAAAAGAATGAAAACCGAAAAGTACAACTATACGATATATTATATGTACACACAGTCCTAATCTAATCATCAATCTCTCGAGGGTTGTCGCTCACTCTCTCTCGAAAAACAATTTTACACTTTTCTCGAATAACCATTTTTGTAATGCGATTTTTCACAAAGCCTATATACCAACTACATCAATAAAAACGAAAAACCTTTTATCACAATTCTACTTATATGTAATATAGTTTGTGATTTTAATTATATTTTTGTCAGATCCATTTCTCAGCTGATATCTCTGCGATTTTGAATTTTAAAACTAAACCCGGGTGCTTTTGTTTGTGGTTTCTTAGTTTCGGAAAGATAAACTTTTTTTATCGAAAACGGAGTATCTAGGAAATTTAAACTTCCTCACCATGGAATTTCGAAACCAAACTCTGGTAATTTACATTACTGTACTTATATACTATATATATATATATATCGTGTGTGTAGTTATTGAAAAAATTTAATGAACTTTTAGTGATTATCGATAGTTTCATCATCCCAATATTATAATGCAGATTTCAACACTTTTCTATCATATCCCTATTCACTTTATAATAATATACGAATTATTATCAATTTCGAACAAGTTGCTGCAGATAATGTACACATATCTCGAGAATTATAAAAGTACAAACATGGCAAATTTCAATATAAATTAAGTAAAAATAAATATTCCGGGTTTATTTTTAAATAAAAAATATTATGGTAAAGGTGTAGAGCAAAAAAAAATTAATTGATTTCAAGTTAACTCTGAAATATGATATCTTTAAAGTATGAAAAATATTTATTTTAATTGTTTAATAACTAAACAAGTGATAAACGGTATCTATATGAATCATAAATAATGTTTTATATTAATGAGTTATGTTATAAGAAATATAAAGTTATTAATATTTATGATATATTATGTAGAACAAAACCTATATAGAACTATTACTAAATATATCTTCTTCTTCTCCTTCGCCTTCTCTCCCAACTATTTGGGGTCGGCCACCCTGGTCCTACACTTCCACTTAACTCTATCTCCCGCATCTTCTTGACTTACTCCCACCTTCCTCATATCACTCGCCATCACATCCCCCATATTTTTTTCGGTCTTCCTCTCTCCCTCTTACCAACAACATGCATTTCCCTTACTAATCTTACTGCCTCAGTCTCTTCAATCCTTAATACATGCCCGAGCCATCTTAACCTATTCTCTCTCATTTTGTCTACTATCGAAGCTACCCATATACTACCTCTGATATACTCATTCCTTGAGTTCCATTTAAATTTTTTTTAGTAACTTTTACTAAATATATAAACAAGTGAATTAAAATAATTAATTAAAATTGCCTAAGTTAAACTAACCCCCAAAAGTATTCAGTTAAAATTCAATAGGTAACAAAAAATAATTTCAACTCGTTAAATTTCAAGTTCAAATAGAAAAATATATATTTACTTAACACAATTAAAAAATAGTTCATTTTAAAAATTACACTTTGGATCTTTATAATTATTCAAAAATAGTGTAATACATTTAACATTTGACATTTTAAAATATTAATAAGTTCCATGCATATATTAATAACCAATAATTTAACTTGATTTTCCATTAAAATATATATATAACAAACTAACGATAATCGTTCACCACAAACGTGTTAACTATTAATTATATGATTATAAAAATTAACTGTAAAAAGATACCACCTTAAAGTAATATGTACTAATACATTTTATTTTTACAAATACGATGTGTTTTACGTAGAAATGTGTGTTTTTCAATTTTCGAAGTGGTTGGCAACAAAAACGGTAATATTTCTTTTTCCATCGATCCCTTACAACCTATATTATAATATGGTTACCCACAAACCATAAAGTGTAATTAAATTGTCGTGTAAAAATCCCGCTGGGATACGAAATTAAGCAAATTCACTAAGTTCGCATTTATAAAGTGGCTGTCGTTGACCTTATTCGGTCTATTACGCACAATATCACCGCCGTGGCATTTGATTATGAACTTTTGTTTGCCCTTAATATACACATATAATCTCCGCCCCCCTGTCTGCTTATATAACTGGGTCAAATGTTACGTGCTTAAGTCCCGTCATCTATACACATATTATATAGGTATAAATATAATAGGTGTATACATATATTGTATTATAAAAGTATGTATAACTTACATAAAAGTGGTGTGACTATACGTCCAAGGACATATATTTTCGTGATGAAATCAAAAACCTTTTCACTACTAGGTACCTATACACGAAATTCAAATACCTTTAACGTGGCCATTTTCTTTCCACAGGTACTGTTGCCAGCATCGTCTTTGCTTCAGATAAACTCCGTCCGAGACGCTTGTTGCACGTTCCTGATGAAGCAGTTACATCCGACCAATTGTCTGGGGATCAGACAGTTTGCCGGTAAGTCGACAGTGAATCGATAAAAAATACAAAAGTACTATTTAAGTATAAGCTTTATATAAAAAAATAGGACAAATATCATTTTAATTGCTATTCGTGTAAACAATAATGACAGTGACGTGGCCATATGTTATTACCTATTATTGAAAACTATTAATAAAAGTTGGTTAAAAGAAAGTTTTGTAAAATATTAAAAATAGTTTTTATAAAAAAATTAAAATTAATGTATTGGTTCTAATCTGAATATTGATCTTAAATACGCCACTGTGTGTAAATTCACTGGTTATGTATTCAAACGGGTACCGTAATAACTATTTATTTATTCGTGTGACAAATCAATAACAACCGTTGTTCGTTATACAATGTTAATCTAATAAAAGATCGATCGCCCAAATATAAGTATACCTATATATTATATATTTTATTATTGTAATAAATAATCACATTCAGTTCGTGTCCTTTTAGTTAAGTGCGATCATCATTTTAAAACAATTGTTATATACCCTTTATTTATTATTAAATTTAACGACATAACGTTTACTTTAAGAAAATACTTGCACACAAACCAAAATTATTCTTTTCTCACTACAACAACTACATCGGCTTGTACGGAGCTGGTACGCATCAGATGGCGTCTATATGTACATAATGAGTACCTTCTTTAATTGAACAAAGTATAATTACTGCTTTATATAATATATATTATATATAAACAGATAAAAAATAATAATGTAAATCTATCTGTAAATCTGGGATAGAGTTTTATTATATAGAGTTTCAAATTAAAGAATATCAATAATTTCCTTAGCCTCAAATAAAATACATTTTGAAATAACCAAGTATAATTTCGATTAGGTACCTATATAGATTTTTATTTTTTTTGCTAAAGTGCCACGCAAACATATAATATTTTAATTTTGCATTTGGATTAAAATAAGTGCATTACTTACTATGTGACCTTACTCACTTTATTATTAATTTTTATTTTTAATATTTATCTTTATTATTTAAAGTACATATTTAAAGTAAGAGAAAGCAAGAATTGAAGAGATCGAGAAGTATAAATACAATCCAAGAGAATTATTTTAAAAATGTAATTAAAATAATGCAATTAAAACTAGATTTATCCCATCTATACTATCCATAGTCAATGAAAATGGTGCCATGATATCCGGTCCAAAAATGATAGTTAATGGAGTTCAAAGATTATTTCAAAGAATAACTGAATAAAGTACCATGTAGTGACAGTAATGAGTAATGACCAAGAAGTCAGAACTTATTATACAGTAGACCAGGAAGTACTTGCCCCTAGCATGGATGAAACGAAAGCGGCAATACATACACTGAAAAATAACAAGGTCTCAGGTGAAGACAGGATTAACTCAGAATTTTGGAAGATAAGAGGTCAAGAAGTAGAAAAGGAACTACATTCGATAATTGTACAAATATAGGAAGAAGAAATGCTTTCGATGAGCTGGAATGAAACTCTTATATGCCCAATATTCAAAAAAGGAGACCGAGGAAAAGTAAAAAACTACAGGGGGATAATATTATTGAATACAGGATACAAGATTCTATCATTAATAATACTAAAAAGATTATATAAATAAGCTGAAGATGCCGTAAAGAATACTAAAGTGGATTCAGGAAAGAAAGATCAATCACAGACCATATTTTTGTAGTCAGAGAAATAATGGAAAAGCAAATGGAAAAGAAAAATCTTAAGAATACATGACCCAGTTATTAATACCGAAACACAACAATGGGAAGTGAGAACGAATGCAGAGCTGGAAAACCAATACAAAAAGGAAGATATTGTACAATTTTTCAAAGATATAAGAATACAATGGGCCGGGCGTGCGTGGCGAGCAGACGGACGTCTAATTAAAGAAATAATGACGTGGACATTAACGAGAAGAAGACCAAGGGGAAGACCACGAAGAAGACGGATAGTTAGTATAAATGAAATATGTAATGCAGTAGCCCAAGAAGTTGGAACAGATTGGCAAATATAGCTTATGATAGAAAGAAATGGGAGGAGATAATTTTAACGGTAAAGATCCTCAATGGATCGTAAAGCCGCATAAAAAACAAAAAAAAAATTAAAGTGCATAATATTATCATTACTATCGATGTTTAATACAAACGTATATATGTACAAACGTATATATATATATGTGTATACCTAATCATATTAAATTAATTTAAATTATTGATTAAAAATATATTAAAGAAATTGTTATTAAAATTATCTATTGTGAATTAAATTCATCTTTATAACTGTTTAAAAATCAGAGCAATAAATTTATTTGAATAATTGATATTGAATGAAATACTTGAATTTATATTAAATATTTATAATCATACCTTTTTTGAAGTGTTTGAGTAAATTTTTAATAAATGTTTATTTTTCAATTTTGAATAATCATTTTTCTCAAATATTTCACGTATATTGTTTTTAGATTTTTTCCTAGTTAGAGTTTAGATACATTACTGAATCGAATTTCATCTTTAAAATAATTACTAATTAAAATAATATTTCTAAAATACAACAATATTGATTAAAATAATTACATTACATTTGAAATGATTTTCTGTTGTTTTTTTTAATTTTTGAAATATATTTTTAATGTAGATGTACATATCTAATATCTACTTATTCAAATACTACAGATAATTTAATATTTAGTATTTTAAAATTTAATACATTTTTAAACTTATTTTTTTTTTTAATTTGGCGTAGGGAAAGTGACGTCCCTATCGCCCAGTGCCCAGTGCAATGCCGGGTGCTGTAATAGCTATTACCCCAGTCTTAATCGTCTGGGGTAATCTGGCTCTCCAGGTTGGGGGTTGAGCATAGGGCTAACAACCCTACCCTTTAAAAAACCTTTAAAAAAAATATGTTCAGGAACCAAGAAGTAATAATATGCCTCGGAACAGTGGAACTAAGGATAACAAGAATGGGAACGACAAAATGGCCTTGCATCTCGGGACTTGGAACGTACGAATACTATTTAAAACGGGATCAATGAACTGTATGGTGCGAGAAATAGAAAGATATAAAGTTAAATTGGTATCATTACAAGAAATCAGATGGAGTGATAGTGGCTCGATAAATACTGGAGATACCACGATTTTCTATGGGAAGTGCAGCAATCAACAGTAGTTTGGAACAGGTTTTACGGTTCATAGAAGTCTGGTTCCGTCCATAAAGGAGTTTAGAGATATAAATCCAAGAATCTCCATAATGACCATTAGAGCCCAATGGTTTGATGTTAGTTTTGTAAGCGTACATGCACCAACTTAAGATAAGACTCAAGAAGCCTTTTATGAAGATTTAGAAAACACAGTAAATGCTTTACCTAATAATAATATACATATAATACTGGGAGACCTAAACGTAAAAATAGGAAAAGAGAGGGTGTTTACATCTACAATCAGCTCACATAGTTTACATGATATAATAAATGACAATGGCCTTAGACTTATTGACTTAGCAGTTGGTAAAGATCTAGTAGTGATTAAAAGTACGATGTTTCCCCATAGAAACATTCATAAGGGAACGTAGAGGTCACTCGATGAAAGATACACGAATCAGATTGTTCATGTTTTGGTAACACCATACAAGATATAAGGACTGTTAGGGGAGCGGACTGCGACTCCGGCCATTACTTAGTGAAAGTCAAAATGAGACTAAAACTTAAAAAAAAAAAAAAAATAGAAAGAGCAAATTCTTATACAATTACGATATCTTCAAACTTAGTAATCAAACATTTAGTAACAGTTTTGAGCATAAGATAAATAGCCAATTGGCCACTATACATCCGAATATGCTAGATACAGTTGACGAGAAATGGAAAGTTATACAAAATACGATCAAATCTGTATCGGAAGCGGTAATAGGTATAGAAAAAAAATCCCAGAAAGCCGTGGTTTAAAAGCGTATATGAAATATCTCTAAACAAGAGAAAATATGCTAGAAACTCATGGTTGAACGACCCTTTGAATGAGGGAAAAAATAAAAGATACAAAGAATGTCAAAAGGAGACGAATAGTATCTTTAGAAAAAAGAAACGGAGATATACACAAGACATAATAACAGAAATAAATCAAGACCATAGAGGTAACAGAACCAGACAAATGTACCAGGGTATTAGAAAAATCAGTGGAGGTTTTAAGAAACGTAATAAATTCTTAACAGAGGAGGATGGAACTTTAATAACATCACTCCAGGAAATAGAAAAAAAATGGACGGAATATTTTGGTAACTTACTCAATTGTGAAGAACCAGTAGAAACCTTCCTCTGGAGTCAGGTAGAACACAACGAAGACATTTGCCCCTTCCAACACTGCAAGAAATCGCATGGCAGATTAAAAGACTCAAGAATAACAAATCATCTGGATTGGATGGGATGAGGAAGCAATTACGTACATACATAAGTTAATGGATCACATTTGGGAGAATGAAAGAATTCCACAGGATTGGACCTCAGCATTCATTTGTCCAATAAACAAAAAAGGAAATCCACTTGATTGTAACAATTATAGAGGTATCGCATTACTAAACGTTAGCTACAAAATATTAGCATGCTATATTCTGCACAGGATTAAAACGTACACGGAAGATCTATTAGGAGATTATTAATGTGGTTTTAGACAGAACAGGTCAACCACGGATCAGATTTTTAACATGGAACAAATTTTCCAGAAGGCATGAGAATTCGACAAAAATCTATGCGTACTATTCATAGAATTCAAGAAGGCATATGATTCGATCCATAGACCCAGTCTGATAAATATTATGAAGGAATTCAGGTTTCCAAAGAAGCTTATAAAATTAGTTGAAGCGACCCTTAAATATACGGAGGTAAGAGTTAAAACAGCAAATAAGACCTCGGAACCAGTCAGAGTAACAACGGGACTGAGACAAGGGGACGTACTATCACCCATATTATTTAACTTAGTGCTAGAGAAGGTTGTTAGAGAGATAAATGTCACTAGAGGTTTTCACTAGGACAAACATCTATAGGTCTTCTGGCCTATGCGGATGATATAGCCATCATAGGGAATGATGTGGAAGAAGTAAAATTATTGTGCCAAAAACTTGTTAAAACTGCAGAAAAAGTGGGTTTACTAAATAATGACAAAAAGACAGAATATATGATACTGAACAGAAAGAAGATTAATTTCCAACTAAATGAGATAATGAAAGTAGAAAAACATAGTTTTAAGAGAGTATCTCTTTTTAATTACTTAGGGTCAATACTAACCATTAATAATGACATAAAAGTAGAGATTGATACAAGGTTAAAAAAAGGTAATAAATGCTACTATGGTTTGACAAAATTATTGAGTTCAAAAGCTATATCAAGAAATTTAAAAGTTCAGATATATATAACGTTAATACGCTCAGTGGTATTATATAGATCAGAAACATGGCCTCTCAGGAAAACAGAAAAAATAAGGTTGAGTATTTTTAAAAGGAAAATTCTAAGAAGGATTTTCAAACCTTGCAAGGATGATCAAACCTGTGAGTGGGGGAAAAGACATAATCACGAACTCCAGGACCTTTTTCAACACCCTAGCATTACAAAAGAAATCTCATTTAGAAGACTAAAATGGGCAGGGCATACATGGAGAAAACGGGGATCAATAATAAAGATCGTAATCGAAGACAACTCGGCAGGAAAACGACCTCTAGGAAGACCCCGTCTGAGATGGGAAGACTATATCACCAGAGATGTAGGAACTGTGGAACCTGATGCACAATGGAAGGAAGTAGCAGAGGACTATATGCTTGGAGGGTTGATCTTAAAGGCCGTTACCCCAAAAAATAATAATAATATTTTTTAAATTTAAATACATCTCTTAAGAAAAATTTTTACTTACCTATTCAAATATTTTTTTCAAATATTATTACATTACATCTCTAATATTAATATACCTACGTAAAATATATTATTTAGAGATATTTCCAGAAGACCTAAAGATTTTGTTCACTTTACCCGAGAATGTCCATTAAAAATTATCCCTACTCTATAATCATAATTAACCCTTTACTAAATAATAGATGTGTAAAATTCAACAAAAAAAAAAAAAATTAAAAATAAAAAGGTTATTTTGTTTCATTATCCTAAATGCGAAAAATTCTGTAATAGTCAATAGGTACACAACTTACAAACATCGATAATATTTTATTTATATACCGATATATACAGTATGCCAGTACACCTACTAAACTAATTAAATATTCAGTGGCGAAGCGTGTATACAAACATGGTTTATATATAAACCAAATAAGTAGACAAATTTTAAAAAAATTTCACACTACCTTAATAAAATGCTCATGATTAGTAGTAATAATTCTTAGTACTTACTCAAATAATATATTAAAAAAGAAATTGTTAATATAGGATAGTTCATTTTACAATAGGTAGTAAGTTGGTCTTCCACTCTATAATAAAAACAATTTTTAAAAAAATCATAAAATTAACAAAATCTGCATAAGTATTCATTTATTAAGGAAATAAAATACAAATTATAAAGTATAATAACACGCCTAGGTACATTAATAAAATAATAAATAGTTATTCGCACAGAAATACACAATAGTGATAACAGGGAAACACTAGGTTAAAAACGTACTTCGTTGACAAACGAAAACTTGTATATCACAATTATACAGCGTTATCCCAAATAACGCGGTATACCGTACACGTGTATGATAAATTATAGTCAATAAATAAATTGGTGATCAGTATGCTAACGTAGGTAGTGGGGTGGAAACCGGTTTCCAAAGTACAAAATTACAAAAATGATAAGCAGTAGAGACTGGAGACATTGTCTCCTACAAACGTTACATACATATTCCCAAACCCCGCACACCCGCTATTCCACAGCTATACGACCATGTATAGTAATGAGAGACAACTTTGGGTCAGTGTCTCTATGTCTATTTGTGTATAATTTTCGAAATATTGGAAACAAATAATTACCTTATGAGTTAGATGAAACAATACTAAATAAAAAGTAATACTAAATTCGTCATTTTAAAATTAAATATTTTATTAATAATTCTTGAAATGTAAAAGAGGGTAGACACTGTCTCATTGTCTCTTATGACGCTTTGTCACTGCAAATATGTATCTGTTTATATAGGAGTTTACACCATATTATGTGACCGTCACTGTTAATATGTAGATACAATGTTTGTAATATATCTATTTGATCGAATTTCGGATCTCATGTACTAAATGTATTGACTTTATCACAATATACACATATTATATATATATATATACCTAGTATATAATATTATATTCTTGTTAGTATCACCAGTTATTAGTTCGTCACTGTTTATATATATATCCGATATTATATGGTAACCATCAAATAGGATTAATTAGTGGCCCGAAGTGTAAAAATTATCGTGATTTCAAGAGGATACATAATATCATTGGCTTAAAATTACGTCATGTGTAACGCGATATCTACATGACCGCAGCTATTATGGCTATATATTATGTAAAACTATTTAATAGATCCAAAATTACATAGTTTTAAATGAATTCACGACTTTGCAGTTTGCACTTGCACCCAACGATCCTAGACATATTATTAAAAAACAAAACTCGTTTTACGCAAAATAACACACCAATAATAATAATTAATAATAATAATAGTTTCGTTAAAAAATATATTACACACAAGTTGGTACTTACATAAATGTTGCGTTTTATTTTGTTTTAGAGACTCACTCGTGCAACGAACTGAGGACCCGATCGCATCGTTACGCCTTACAAAATTTCGAAGAAGTGGTGAAAACCGAAGAGTTTCTCTTCCTGTCGTTCTCCGAGGTAAATAGACCCGCAGCCAATATAAGCGACCTAAAAACATATCGTTTGCATACATCGTTATTATTTATTTTAAAATTTTTTTGCACATCAATTGCGTATCGTTTCATTTTTGGATTATACATCGCTTGCGTATTGTTAGTAGATACCTATTTTAAAATTAGTTCATCAATTATTAGATAAAATCGAAAAATTATCTCTTTAAAGAACCGAATAGACTAAATTATCTGTCAGAATGCCCTTTACGCAAAAACTCTTATTTGATTCCTTCTACCCGAAAATGTGTATATATTTTAATATGTCATGAACATATTTTAGAAATAAATAAATGACAATACGCAAACGACATATGTATACAAATGGTACTCCTAATCTCTTTTAATCTTTTTATTGTTTAATATAGATGATGCTTAAACGATGTAAATTTTTTTGGTACAGGTAAACGGGCAATACGCAAATGATAACCGGTCCCCCCAAAAAAATAACCCATAAGGTTATTTTTTAATTTATTGAATTTGTTATTAATACAAATATGAAGTTCAATCACTAAAAAAAAAGTTATTTAGAACAAAGATCAAACAAAAATGATAGTGTCGTGCCGTGTACAATTTTAATTTTAATAAAAATTAATATTTCACCACAACACAATTGAAAGTATCCCTCATTTTGATGGGTCACGCAGTTTTTTTTATTTCTAAAAACTAAGCTGGCGTGTTAGTAGCATATTATATATCTATAGTTAATTAAAATTATCTAGAAATCGAAATGCTACATGTTACCCATCGACCACATATATAGAATGTCGAGGTCGATATTTAATCTCGTGGTAAAATCAATTGTGCAATAAATTCAAACTGTTCTATAATCCAGAACTAGAAAATATTCCTAGAGTACTTAAAAATATATTATGTATATACTTTCTTATTTATTTATATATATTCCTGTCAATGACTATTATAGGTGATGTCAATGTACACCAGTCACTGTGGGCAATCCGCGTATATTTCCGTAATTGACTGATAAGTGTAGTCAATGTCATTTATCGATATTTCGATTTATATATTATCGATTATTGAGCTCATAAAACTTTATTCTACCTTTTATACCTAATAAAATAATTTCTATTACACGCTTGTCGATTTGTGTATGCGTAGGTACTATGTCAGGTTCGGGCGATCATTTTTATTACGGTGTAATGGGTATAAGCATTTAATTAAATTTAACCAGGTACTTACTCGACGTAGTGTTTCATAGCAAATCTGGGGATATTTTCGAATCGAACTGTCCGAGTGACTAATGAATGAAGAGAGTAAGTCATCCGGTTCTGTTTATATATTCAACTGAAAGAAATTAGGTATATTATGCGTTATAGATACTATAGAGATTAGAATCACCCAAACACATTTCATTTATTTTGGGGATAAGAAGTTTAGATAAAAACCTAACATAACTATGTAATTCAATGGGTCATAGTAGTTTTCTTAATAATAATATATGGTATACTAGTATCCTAGTACTTTAATAAATAAATAGAATATTATCCTCGCTTTATCAATTTTAATAATTGTATGTAATGTCTAAGTAACTTTAACATTGCCTAACTAAATTTGCCATTGTCAATAATGACTACCTAGTCTTTACAGTTAATGACTGATTACCGACATTGACGGTAATATACTCGTATAATATGTATATTATATTAAAGGATATTATATTTTCCTTACTTATACATAACATTTTATTATTTCAACTATTAATCATTTTCATTATAATCATTACATATTTTTGTAAACTTAAATCGTAGTATATACCTTTAGTATTGATAGCAGTGCCTATTGATAATTAAATGTCAGTCCCTCGTGGTTCGTCTCGTGAGTTATGATTAGGTAACGGATTTATATGTAAATGCATACATTTATTAGAATAAACTATTTGAAATCTGATAAGAAATGTGCACGATTTATATCATTCTTGTTAAAATAACATCAATTTTATTTTGCATATTTTTAACTTTTCAAACTGTTTTTGCATATTTAATTCATATTTCTCATATTTTAGTCCATGTTTTTATTTTTAATGTATATTTTTGATTTTAACTTATACTTTCAGGTGTTCTTATTTTTAGCTATAAAAATGTGTGAAATCATGTTTTTCAATATTAAATATTTTATAATCACGAGTAACAATTTTACTGTGTAAAATAAAGCAGACTTTATCCGACAAGAAATATGCACGATTTTATCATTTTTATTCAAATAACACTGATTTAATTTTGCATACTCTTAACTGTTATTGCTTTTTCCAAATTTAATGCATATTTATTAAATTTAAATGCACATTTTATAGCATATTATAGTATTTTTAAATGCATATGTTAAGGGTTTTTAGTGCATATAAATCGGTGCCCTATAGTTATGGTTGTTTCTTTTGACATCCCAATTCATAATAATATTGTTTACCTATATCAATACAATTCAACGAATAGAAAAAATAATCTAAATAAAAAGTACGTAGTCCGAATACATTTTTAAAATATTAATACTTCAGTAGTAATATTGTGAATAAAGTGTATTCGAGGACGTTTTTAATGTGTACTCTGGACAAGCGAATCGTTTGGTGACCTTCAAACGATTTACGTACGTACCCAACAATATTGTAATACACGAGTACAATATAAGTGTGTTACCCCGAGATAGGAGCAAAAAAAAAAAAAATAATCGTCATCGTATACTAACCTATAATAGTATGACCCCAAAGGTCGTCGACGTTCCCCCGGGCAGGGAGGGAAACCCAGACGGACCGAATTCGGGGACGGGTTGGCGAAACGTCATCCGGCCGAGTGCGTACGATTTGCGGCGGGGTTTTACGGCGTCGGTCGCGGACGGCGATGGCGGCCGCCGAGTCTTTGGCAGTGGTTATTGTAGTGTACATAGTATTGGACTAATGAGAATTTTCACCCTGCCGCATACGCCACGCTTTACGCTTACGAATATTGCCATCATTTCGTTATGAATACTTTCCAAACGGTGGTGGTAAGGAATTTTTTTCATCGCCAAAAACGCACAGAGTATATACGGTGGTTTTAGTATAGGTACTTATATACAAAATGAGAGATACATCTTTTGTATTCTCAAACAAAAGGAACGAAAACTAATTAATTTTTTTTTCGAACTCGAAATAAAATCATAAAACTGTTTTTTTTTTTTTTTTAAAGATTTCCAAGAAAATAGTAAATAAAAAACAATAGTTCAGAGGAGCGTTTTTAATGTTTGAATGTCGTTCATAATATATATATATATATATATACTGCAACTCCTTTCACTTATCCTATAGAAACAAAATTGATACAAAATTTTAGATATAAATACAGCTTCAGCTGCTTAAACTGTATCAATTATTAGTTAGAATTTATAATAGCTATAATAATTATAGTTATTTACAATATTCTAGACAAAAAAAAAATTTTTAATTATTATTTTATAAAATCGTTTCATAAATATATAGATCTTTATTCCATATGCAAACAAAAGTATTTAATTAAAGTCAAATAAAACTTTGCATACTAATTTTTTCTAGGTTAAAATCTCTAACATCGTACGAATATTTTATTGTATTCTAAACTAATACATAAACTAGATAGAACTTTTTTATCGTATTTTTATCGAATTTATCGAATACAACTACTTAATATAATAAAAAATGTAGAAGCTTTTTATATTGCAGACACCGTGATTAATGGATCATTATTAAGTTGCTTCCATTTTCTTTTTATATTTGCATAGTTTTTGTAGAATATTCATGATTTTAGGAAACTTTCGATATTTTCCTTTTTATTATTATCATAAGTTGTTTAATAAGTTGGCTACGATACAATCGAGTTCCAATGTCGTTGTAAACTCCCCCTTAGCACCACCACTAATAATAATAATACCGAATCGACTAGTTATATACTTTATTTATTACCCGAGGCGAATGTCTTCTATGTACATTATACATACCATCGAACGACACAATAATATAATAGAAAATCAATGGGAAGGACTGACGGAGATAAAGTATCGGATAAAGTTCTGTCGCGAAGCAATTGAATGCGAAATATGAAACTTATATTAGTATATTGCAGTGAAGTAATATAACTGCCTTCGGGGACGCATAATATTAATATACTCGTAAAAGCATAAAACGTGATTGAAAAATGAATAAAATACTAACGTTTTCTCAATTAAATTCCCAATATTTAAATCCCTGTAAAATGGGATCATCAACAATTTTTGATACTGTTAACTACTCTAAAAAAAAAAAAAAAAAAATGCTTTCAATTCACATAAAGATACGATACTTTCTCGTATTGTGATTTTTATATCATTTCATCATATAATATTCAATAAATTAAATTAAACAATTTCATTTTTTTTTTTTTTTAAATTAATATTTTACAAAACTTTGATCAGTATCATCTTTCGAATACAATTATATTTATCTTTACTTTTAAATTAAAAATAATAATGATAATACATTACCCTATCCGAGGATCGAAGAATGATGGACTAACTACCACTATCTATAATATCTGGATGATTTTTTATTTTAATGTAGAATTTCAAAGATAGATAGATGATAATATTAATAATTTTAATCAATTTTTGTCACTCGATACAAATTGAATTTGATTTCATAATAATGGTACTTTATCAATGAATTTTTAGATAAAATTGTCCATTGTCATTTAAAATACATTTTTAAACAAAAGGATACTAAACTAATTAGTTTTAAAATTTTTAAAGTTTGTGAAAATATGAATATTATTTTTACATTATTTAATTACCTACAATTGTTAATATTTATTAAAATGTTATGTATACTTTTGCTTTTCATGATAAAAATATAATATTGTACGATGACTATCTGACAGGGAAAAATTAATCAAAATTGGACATTATAATATTTCGATTAACTATCTATAAAAAAGTGAATATAAGAAAAATATTCACATTTATAAATAACTTATAGAAATTATATAAAAAAAAAAATAGTTACTGAACCTTAATAAAAGTTTTTACCATCAACATTTTTCTCAAAATCTAATTTATTTCTTTAAAAATTTTTAATTTCTAAAATGTTTAATTCGATTTAAAATATTTCATTTTGGTATAATACAAGAGTGTAATTATTTTAGATTCTGAGCGTAGCGAGGAAGCTTATGGTTTTACAATGATGTTTATTTTATTTTTTTTTTATTTTAATTATTTTTCTGTAAACACTTTTTCTACCAGAAGGAGTGCTCCGATCTTTACCCTCATACCCGGTTTCCGGTAGCAAATTGCATCTAGTTGGTAATTTTGAGAGGTCATTTTTCGATTTTCATAATAGTTTTTTAATGCGTAAGCAAAAACTACCACAAAATGACGAAAAAACGGCATTAATACGATTTCGTAAAATCGAGAATTTAATTTCGTCGTAATTTCGAAAATAATGACTTGAAAATCTTGAAATTTTTATCAAATATTTAGTTTAGTAGTATATTTACGTTAATTAAGTTTTTTTTAATTTTTTTTAAATTTTGGTCTATTTATAGACATTTTTAGTTTTCGAGGTTTTTAAGTCCTAAAAGGAGTAATTTTCGGTTTTAAGTTCTGAACATTTTATACAGCGTTAAATATACATTACTCTAACTAAATTCAAAAAATCTTAAAAATCCGATGTCACAATTTTTTTTTATAGTCATTTTAATTTTTTCGACAAAACTATCAATTTTGAGGTACTCAA
>JAIPRL010000641.1:103778-123396 GCA_025469235.1 Pemphigus obesinymphae
CTAGAGAGGATAAAATAAGGAATGAGTATATCAGAGGTAGTATAGGGGTAGCTTCGATAGTAGACAAAATGAGAGAAAATAGATTAAGATGGCTCGGGCATGTATTAAGGAGGGAAGAGACTGAGGCGATAAGATTAGTAAGGGGAATGCATGTTGTTGGTAAAAGGGGGAGGGGAAGACCGAAAAAGAGATGGGGGGATGTAGTAATGGCGAGTGATATGAGGAAGGTGGGAGTAAGTGAAGAAGATGCGGGAGATAGAGTTAGGTGGAAGTGTAGGACCAGGGTGGCCGACCCAAAATAGTTGGGAGAGAAGGTGAAGGAGAAGAAGAAGAAGAAGAAGATATCTGTATAATATGGTATCAAATGTTATATATTACACGAGGAAAAAAGTAGTAAAGCAATATTATTTATGTTAAAAATTCAAACATTCTATACTCGGGCAATGGGCAATAAATCCTGACAATTCATATAAAGTTGTATTAAATAAGAATTAATAAGAAAAAATAATTTTGAAAACAATATTATCTAGCGACTAATGGAGCCAAACTTCGATGTATGCATTTTTGCACTTTTTGTGAGCTGTTGAAATATCGATATTTTTTTATATCTTTTTTTTTTTAACAGCTCATGAAACGTGTAAAAATACATAGATCATAAATCGGCTCTGTCAGTCCCTAGATAATTTTGTTCTTTATCATTTATTTTTTATTTCATCTTTCTACAATACTCTCAAGTTGATAAAAATGAAAAATACGTAAACACGTTTTTAAAAAAATTTGTGAATACACAATTAAAAATTATATTGATACAAGACTATTTTTAAATTGTTGTATTTTCATTTCTTTTAAATTTCATAAAAAATTACCTGCACAAAACTCTATAAATATTTTAAAAACTGACTTGATTTTGTTAACAACTACTTTCAATCGACTTTTTACTTTTTAAAGATATTTAATTTAATTATTCCTTTAAAATAGTTTTATAAAATTTAAAATTACTAAATATTGGGTTGACTAAATATTAAAATATTGGATATAAAAATTGAAAAAGTAAAAGTCGTTTAAAATTTAATTTGTTAATAAATTCAAATCTATTTTCCAAATCGGACTATAAGATAAATCGCTACGATGAACAAAACATGAAAATTTTTTAGCACAATTTTAAAGAAATTCATGACCGATGTCAACGATCATTTTTACATGTGTGTGCCTGCGCATATAATATTGGTGTGCGTTATGCTGGTAATGTTATAATGTATTTTTTATAATGTTACGGGTTGCGGATGGCGGGGTTTACACACGCATACATACACACATACGACTACTTCATATAATTTGAAAAAAGCTTACACAAGACCCCTTAAAATCAGTCTACAATGCAGCATACCCGATTTTTAAAATGTTCTGTATAAGCATTTCTTATGACGTTTGTTGAAAAATTAAAATCTTACAATTTAAAATTATAAAAATATATGGTAAAAGTAATTTTGAAATAGTTCTGTATCAGTATTATTTTTATTGTTATGTAATTACTAATTACATGCCAATCAAACAATTAATTATATTTTGTAATAAACATGTTCACGAATTTCCATAATTATGGCTTTATGAATAAGTTTAGACAAACAATACATCTGAAAAAAATATGTTTTCACCAAGACTTAAAATTAATAAAAATCTTTTTTTACAATCAGCTGTCATTTAATAAAAAAAATCATCTGGTGAAAACACGGAAGGCATCATAGGGAATTCGGAACTGTTTTTAAAATTTAAATCGAACTAGTTTAACACCGTTAATTTCTGGAAAAGTAGAGACCATTTTAAGGTTTGAGAAATCTAGGTGTTGCGTCTTCTTAATGTTAATTGTTAACATATATTATTATACGAATCTCATATTATATATCTCAAACTTCAAGAGGAAGTCGTATATCCAATATTTAAGGGGTTTTGTATAGGCAATTTTAATGAAATTATAAGAAAAATGAAAACCCAACCATTTGAATATATTTAAATATATTTTAAAAGTTATTTTAAAATAATCTTGTGTTAATACCATATTTATTGCTGTGTAAGTGCAATATTTGTGAAAAAAAAAAACATGTTTATGGCGTTTTCCGTTTTTTAACAACTTGAGAATATCGTAGAAAGATGAAATAAAAAATAAATTATAAAATGAAAAATTATCCAGCGACCTTCGTAGCCGATTTTCGACATGTGCATTTTTATACGTTTTATGAGTTGTTAATTTCTTTGATTTTTTCGATAACCAAAAATCTTGAAAAAAAAAAAAATTCAGTATGCCGAATAAAGGCTGCTAGATAATTGCTAGGCATATAATGCTAGGTCGCTAGATAATTTTATTAACTATAATTTGTTTTTGATTCGTGTTTCTAACATGTTTATAAGTTGATAAAAATGAAAAATGCTATTGCAAGTTTTTCATTGAATATTTATAGATACGACGTCTTCATTAGGCTTTAACAAAACATTCTTTAAAAAATATTTGAACAAGGAAAGATTTAAATAACTTTTTAATTGACTTTTATAATTTTCGCGATATAATATTTATAGATAACTGTCTGTACGCTTTGGGAGGCTTTGACTCGACTAACTACCAGTCAACCGTGGAGAGGTACGACCCGAGGATGAGCAAGTGGATGACCGTGCCGGCCATGAGCAGCAGACGGAGCAGTTGTGCCGTGGCCACATTAGACGACATGTTATACTGTGTGGGTGGCAATGACGGGACCATGTGCATGTCGAGTGGTGAACGGTTGAACGTCAGACGGAACGCTTGGGAACCCATAGCCACAATGCAATGCCGCAGGTAAACTATATGGAGTATTATTATATGTTATGAATTTTTATTACCTAAATAATATAAAAACATTAGCACATAAAATACTTATTATTTATTAATTTTCATAGGTCTCGTCACTCGTATAAGTTTTGAAAGTTGACCCCTTGGGTCATAATAAAATCCATGTTGCCCATAACTGGCAACTAATTCCAATATACATAGTTCGGACAGATTTATTTATTTCATAAGTAACGTAACGGAGGTGTGAAAAACACAGGAATATATAACGCATTGCGCAGGAATAGTATATCAGAGGAATATATAGCGCAGGAATAGTAGGTATATATCACAGGAAAATATTGCACAAGAATATATTTTGCAAGCGAAAAATATTACACAGGAAAGTAACATTCAGGAATCAGAGTACGCGATAAATTTTAAACAGGAATGTAAAAATCGAGAATGTATTAAATAGGAAAATATGACACGGGAAAAATATTATACAAGAGTGTTGAAATCGGGAAAGCATTAACAGGAAAAATTTTACAGGGGAAAAACTCAATCTATTCGTTTTTGACTACCAAAAATGTTACTTTTGATATGTAACACAAGGATATATGGTCTAATAATTTTACCCAAATCACTTTATTACGGCGTACGTACTTTCTTATTAGGGATGAGTAGTTAAACATAAATTTAACATTTTATACTCCATACATTGTTAAAATTCCTGGATTTTTTTTCTCCTCACTTAGCCAGCTTGTACACTTCTTTTGTTCCTAATCTCTCATAGAATTCATCATATTTCTCTAATTTAGCTTTATTTACTTCACTTTTTGCAGCTTAACATACAATTGTATTCTCTACCCAATCATCCCTCTCCTTGGTTTCCTGCCATTTCAACTGTGTGCTTTTTTTTATATTATAATCTCTTACTTCTTTAGCCCATCACTATGTTTGCTTATCCTCTGGCATACTACTCCTACTCTTACCAACGATTTCTTTAGCCACCCTCTTAACACCCTCTACTATCTTTTCCAAATTTCGTTTATATTCCCTTCCACATTCCACACTCTAGTAGTCTAGTCTCATTCAGCTTCTTTGTAAATACTTTTCCATTTTCACCAGTTCATTTCCACTATCCAATCCTCGGTTGTTTACCTATATTTTTCTTTTTGTGCATCCTTTTTTTCCTACACCAAATCTCCATAATCATTAACCTATGTTGTGTTGTTACACTCCCACCAGGGTTTACCTTGCAGTCCTCGAATTATTTTTAACTCCCTTTCTTCCACATACAACTTGGGGCTTATTCGCTTCACTCTTATACGTTATTTATATAATGCTCTTCTCTCTTTTCACAATTGATAATTCATACTTTGACGCAAAATCAAGTACTCTTTCTCCAGCCTCATTCCTTTCTTCAAGTCCATGACCTCCATTATAATCTATTTTAGCCTTCCCCACATGTCCATTCATATTCCTGGAATCCCTTATATTGCCACATCCATCCATCTCTTGCCAGAACCCTTCCTTTTGACTCTCCTCGCATTCCATTTGTGGTGCATAATATATGAACTAACCATACATTTAATATCTTAAATACCATTAAAATATTTAAAAAAAATATCCGAATACTTTATACAAGACCGATAAGTGATAATGCGGTTGTACCGTGTTCCGCAGGGCCACACACGACATGGTCGAGCTGGACGGGGGTCTGCTGGTACTCGGCGGAAACGACAGCAATTCCAGCCTGCACTCGACGGAACGGTATGATCCGCGGATCAACCGGTGGACCATGTCGACGCCGATGCCGACGCGCAGGAGTTCCGTGGGCGCCGCTTTGCTGTACTGCTTCAACATGGACGGCAAACTGACAACAGCCGCAGCCTCCACTTCAGGGACGGTGCAGGCTGCCATGCTGGGAGGCCAGTGCGGTGGCGTCGCCACTTCGGGCACGGCGTCCGTCACCCATTCGCCGTTCAAGTCTACCGCCACGTCCGTATGATTGCCGTGGTCGACCTCCAGCTGTTGGCGGTCGAACAGTTCCGAACGTTCTCACTCGTTGCCAAACTAGCGTCGCGGTCGCGTCGTTAGTTTTATGTTTTCAGAAGAGTCCTGCGTATTATTATAATATTAGGGGCTCTTTCACCGTTAACGTTTCCGAGCAATAAATGGTATATTCGTTCCTTATTTTATTCATTCTGGAGCTACTCACATTATATAATTCATTATTTCATAACCCTAAGACTATTTAGTTATATTTTGTTCTAAAAAAAAAAAGCGAATTTTCATTATTACTAGAATTTGATGTTGCAATTTGTATATAAAGAAGCCTCCACGCCACCGTAATTTTTTCGACAAAACTACTCACTGTAATTCGATCACTGTGGGACGATGCGTGCTCCGATAAACATTTTGAATACGTGTATAGGTACTTACCTATAAAATTCTTCATTAATCATTGCTTACTCAAGAGAACAATTGAGTCACACATTTCATTTTAATATTTTATATTATAATAAAAATCGTTTAGTTTCCAAAATTTTAAACACGAATATCGAATTCACTGAAAATAATTTTTAAAAAGTGTCTCGACCTTGTATGTGTAGACCAAATTTCCAGTTGGCTCGTACATGTTGTGGAAAATTCTAACGTTTAGTATTTTTTTTTTTTTTTTAATTAAATACGCATTGCGACGTTTTTATTGAATTAAATAGAATCGTCTGTTTGTGTGAATATAGACTTTTTTTAGTGGTTGCATAATAAATCGATCCAATGGCGCCAAACGATATGTTTAGCCAGTTAGGTTTTAAACCGTGAAATTTAGAGGTGGGTGGGTTGATGGTTTCCGAAAATACTTAATACTATATAAATAAATACTTGCATACTTTCATATTTTATACGAGACCATTTTTTTTTTTTCTTATTTCGGCACCACTGAATTGATCTAATTATGTGCATATACATAATATAATATAATAGCTCCCCGAACCCCGGAATAATAAGAAGTTGTCTATATAATACTCTTTTGAATCATATGGTTTAAATTAAATTAATGATTTTTTGAAATGAACATTTGTCAAAAGTTTTTAAGTTCGATTTGGGTACATTTTTTAATATTATTATTTTGATTTTGAGAGACACTACGCCTGTGATTTTTAAGGGGTTATGTATAGCCAATTTTTAAAACTTATTAGAAATATTTAAGTACATTTTAAAATGAAACTAAAAATAACCCTGTATTAGTACCACTTTTATTTTTGTGTAATCACGATATTTCCGTCTAATAGGCATAATATACTGATATATAAACGACAAAATTGTGGAACTTTGGAAAACGGATTAAAAATTTAAAAACAGATTTTAATTTGTCGGCTTGTCTTTTGAAGGGATCAATCAAGGCATTTTTTTTAGCATTAAATACTAAAATATGAATAATGTTTATAAAACACAATTTTTCAATAATAAATAATATGGCCAAAATTTTTTTTTAAAAATTACCTCAATCACTCCTTAGTGATGACAAATCGATGAATTCAAAACTTTTTCAAAATTGAAATCTGACTTTCTAAAGTTCCACAGTTTTTTTCTAGCTTTTAAGCCGATTTTTATGACAGTTACACTATACGATGGTCTCTTAATACACGACAACATTAGGTATTTAATAATGTTTTAGTACCTCTAATCTAATATACTTAATAGGTAGGTACATTAGGTATGGTAACTAAATATAAAAATCTAAAAAAATATACATTTTGAAATTTATCTTCCTTTAAAATAAAAAATACCATCCTTTGAATGTATAGCTCAATGTGTATGTAAACTATGTTATAATATTTCTCATAGCCCATATATACCACCTCCATCAATACAAGTTTATTTTTTGGACCCGATTACTCGTATTATTTCTATTTCTATTGCGTAAAAAAAAAAAAAACTAAATATTTAAAATAATCTCATTAAAAGGTCGACTTGTTGGGATGTGTCTTTCAAGTGCGTATTTGATGTGGGTAATGGGAGATTCGCCCTCCCCCCCCCCCCAATCAATCCTAAAATAGGTAATTAACAATAAAAAAAATTTTGATTTTACAAAATATAATATACATTCAATACATATAAAACATAGGTTTCGCCTCTCTCCCCCTCCCATTGACACATGTAAAATACATCATATTGGTGTCTTTATGATGAAAATACTTTGAAATTGAATACATTGAAAATAAAGACATTTTTAAAGGTAAAAATAGTAAGTATATATATAGTGTAGTACAGTAGGAAACATAATAATGTTGTATTATAATATTATTATATCTTGGTTCATATTAAAGTGGCAAAAAGATTATCTTATACTAATATGCATTAGGTCGAACCATAAATATAAATATCTTATTAAATCAAAAAAAATAATAAAATATATGTACTGAACTATTAACCGGTGATATTTTCAAAAAAAAAAGAGTACCGTTCTACGAAAAAAGTATGCACGTCTGGTCACCATAGGTACCTATGGTACCTATACATATATGCCATATTATATGGATACCGATGATATTATAAAATTAAAATTAATATTAAATTTTATTTACCTAATTTGACTTTATATTATTGCTCCAGATCAAACAGGCAGGTACCTCTAAGGAACCGGTATGAATATTTTAAGGAACTTATTAATAGCAACTTAATAGTAGGTAATAAGTAGGCTCTGGAGTTTTTACAATGGCAGAAGGCTATACCTATACGAAAAAGTAAAAAGATTTAATTCCAAAGTTAACTCCTAACCTCTAATAATATTTAAAAATAATAGTAAGGATAGAAAGTCGAAATTATTATATACCTATGTATGTGAACACATAAAAAAAATTAGCAAAAATACACATTATTATTTACAATTATGTTATACCTATCGACTATTCAACATTAATAAATTATAGATAGGTACTTTCCATAAAATATATTAAAAATTAATATAAAAAAAAATATATTATAAACGTATTATTTTAACAATAATTTTTAGCTTTTCTGTTGAATTTTAATAAGTATAAGGGTCGGCTAAATTACAAATACATTTCATATATGAATATAAATCGAATTTTGCTGCTCCCAAAATTATTTTCAGTCTGTTCCACCTAAAAAAGTACCTATTTATCATTATACTTTAATTTCAATGTTCTCATTAATTTACAGACATTTGTAATTTTTAAAATTGTATACAATAATTAATGTGGTTCCTATATGGAAGTGCCTATATAGTATATATAATAAAATACAATGATTTTTAGATAAACATATTAATTATTGATATGTTATTTTCACTCATTTTAATTTAACTCTTTTGGTGTAAAATCACCTGCACCAACCCCAACCCATCCATAGACAATTATTACCCTATAGGCAGTGGAGGCTCGTGGGGTTTTTAAGTGGTGGGGGTACAATTATTTTACTCCTTTCCTTAAGTTACTACCCCGACCCCTAATTTTTGATGATGACTTTAAATTTACTTTAATTCACAGCTAATATAATATAATAATATGTATAAGAAAATTTTTTTATATATATTTTATATTTTTATATTTTAATATATAGTCGTATGTACCTAAACAAAAATTAATAATCATACTATATGCTTGATCGCTTGAAACTTTGCATCAGATAAAATTTTTTTATTCAATATTTTAGGTGGGGGTATGTACCATATGCCCCTTGGCACAAGCCGTCATTGCCTATAGGTATATAACGTTATTATACAGGGTGAATTTAAAGACATATTATTTTGATACAAATATATGTTAATTTATTTAAAACAAAATAAATCACCTTCATATTGTGTATATTACATTTTTTTAATTATTTTAACTTACTTGTATAGCTTAATATTACATTATACATTTTTTTCTGCTTGCTGCCATTACAGTTTCAGTCTACATATTTGTCGATACATTTTTGGTATCATTTGAAATTTAAGACCAACGGTGCAGTTTTTTACCCGTTTGCTTTTTAATTATATTTTCTTAAATCTATATTTTACACGATAAAATTACAAATTTACATATTATATTAAACTTACAATCGTAAACTAAATTAATTTTGATGTAAAAATAGAAATTACTAAATTTGGTACCAAAGTTTTTGTTCATCTTGGAAAAATATATCCATTTTTAACAGACATATAATATAAAGATATGTATAACAAAGAAGAATATAATATATATGTACCAACATAATATTGATTTTATTGGTTCCTAATTAATTTACCATTTTCTTTTTGAAGCACATTTTTTATAAAATCGGATTAAATGCAAGTCCTTTTATATATTATTATATTTAGCTTGTCAATTTGTTTTTATTGTTTTTATTACATACATATTTTTTATTATTATACTATTTACTGTGATGGATAATAATAATAATTTGTATACCTTTTTGCATGTACAATAAACTATTATCATTTATAAATGTATTGAGCTATAATTTGTTTGATATAATAGAATAGATGTTGTGATAGTAACATGTGTTTTGAAATGAAATTGTGTTTTTTATTGATTTCCATCAGTGTAAACTGTAAAACACCTTTAATAAATTAGTGTGGATGAAGTTTAAACTTTGTTTTAATAACTTTATCTTCATATTATTAAAAAAAAAAAATGTTTAAATAGATTTTCTTGGTCTATTTGAATAAATTCCAATAATGCTAGTCTAAAATTTATTATGGTATTTATCTATAATATAAAATCTTTAACAATATAATAATTTATAATATATTGAATTCCTAATTTGTGCTTCATGTAAAAAACATTATAAATGAACAAAAATGTACATATTTTGTAGGTACTCCAGGTAAAACCAGGTAGATACAGTACACAATAGAATAAAGAGCAATAAAATAATAAGCAATCGTTTTGTTTCTTCTTTTTTAAATTTTATTTTAGTAAGTCGATAACGGTTTTGTTTGCAATACTGCCAATAGTTTCATGTGATTGGACATTAATATTTGGCTCATAATTTGAAACTATACTATACGATCCGCCTAAAATAATCACAAAAATGTCACAGAAGTAATTTCTCTAATGAACTATTTTTATTATAATTTTAACCTCTGATAAAGTACATAATAATACATATACAAAAAAAAAAAAAAAAAAAAAAAACAATACATAAAATAAATATAATTTTTTATGTGAATTATTAATAAAAATATACGTTTTATACGGAATACAATAAAAAAATTAACATAATTTGTGTACTACAGAGATATAAATGCATCCAGTCTACTTCTTACTTTTCAGTTTGTCGCTTTGTTCATCAAATGAAGGATCACTAATGTTCAACATGAGATTGTTTCCACTAAGGAATACTTTGTTTTGTGAACTGGCAATCTAAACAAGAAAATAGTTATTAACTAAAATAGTTTAGTAGTAGCACTAATAGTTTTACATACCGTTCTGGAGATATTTTGAGCAGCTCTGATCTTACGAAGTTTCAAATAACCTGGATTTCTACCAACAGCCTCTCCTAAGTGGACATTTCAGTTAAGGCAAATATGTAAAGACTAAAATAACATTATTTTCATCAATAAACCATCTACTGAAACAATAGAATTATACTCCAAAATTTTAACCACGGATACATAGCAAAAGTTTGAAAAACAATGAATAGAATTATCATAATGTTGATTAAATATTGTTGTTTGTAAAAAAAATTTAATTGACATGCTCATGAATGGAAAAAGTTTGAATTTGAATTTGGATTGATTTTGAATAGACGTTTAAATAATCATCATACTATAAAAATGGTATTGTGATGAATCAACATTGTCGATAAACGTGTTATAAATTACATTTCTTGAATCGACAAAGTTTGAAATGGTTTTTTTTTTATTAGACATTTATATGATCGCTATTTTAGTAGACATTATTGTTATCATGAATCATGGATTCACCACTAAGTACTTAATATAGATGAACTATAAATCTCTCCCATTTCGCTTTTTGCTTTCATTATAACTCTGGCACAATTGATGATGTAAAATATCATTCCAACGGTACATTTTGATTCAATATACTTTAAAATATACACCATGCAAGTTATCATAGAAATAAAGTAAAAAAAAAAAAGTAAATAAAGTATGATAAGCAAACTCACTTACTCAAAGGATAACCAGAGATATTCAAGCATTTTGAGCATTTAAAATTTGCTGTAGATTTGTACATAAAACACGTATATATTTTCAAGGCAATTAAAGCAGTATATATTTTCAAAATTTGCTTTTTCAAATAGAATCGATTCTACAATTTGATTATTTAAACTTTTGAAGTTTCTGTAAAATGTTAAATCAAGAAATGAAGTTGCAAGTGAAAGAGATTCTAATTTATGTATTTTCAAAATTTACTTTTTGAAAATGATCGATTCTAGATATTGATTATTTAAAATATTGTTAATTAAAAAAAAAAAATGTTTAATTTTTAAAATTTACATGTATTATCATATCAATAAATAAAGGTCAAAATTAAAACAATTTCAAGTGAGTACATTTTTAAAGTTTTTCAAATATAATCGATTCTAGTCATTGCTTATTCAAACTTTTGCTTGTCTCCCATATAATCAATCATGTATATCCAAACACACTCGAGTACTACCAATAATTAGTATAAAACATAGAGTAAAGCCTTATTTATATGATGATAGTAAACGTGATAGTTGCTATCATAATTGTGATAGTCATACCATCCCTATGTAGACGTCATCACGAACTATGTTACGACATTGTAGATGGGTGGTAGTATGCGATTACATTTTGTTACAGTGAATTAGTACCAAAGCGGAGAATCTAAGTGACTATCTATCATGTGATCCTAGCGAACATATGCCATACCACACAAATTTAGTATATAATCTGCGTATGAATATGTTGTCAAAACTATAACTAGGCAGCGTTTTAAACGCATAGAATTCTCCACCTTGATATTTAGCAAAACAGTTTGTCCAAAATTTTTAATCCGTAGTTTCCAGTCCATTCCATACTATCTTAGCTTAGTTCATGACAGCATAAGTCACTATCACACTATTGTGAAAGTACTAACATGTAAACAAAATATAAACCAACTTAGTAATATTATTTTTATATTTTTGAATACAATTTTATATTAAATACTATAATTAAAAAAATTTAATGAGAAATTTGGGATTTTTTTTTTATCAAGTCCATAATCCGTGGGGATATTTTTGACAATGCATAACGTGTATCATTTTCCACATCCAACCAATTTCTTTGTTTGCTTTTTATTTACAAAAGTGTGGAAAAACCAAATATTATTCAATTATAATAATTAATTATTAATATTATTAATAATATAATTATAATCATTATAAAATATTCATAAAATTGTTATTGATTTCATCCACCATCAAAAATTAATTTATTGTTTTCAATTTTACTAACAGTAAAATGGTATAATTATTTTAACGACAAAATTGTCGTTATTTCATCATCACTATATTCCCCTCATTCAGTATCTAAATTTCCCCCCCCCCTCGGTTGAAAACCACTGTGATAATTTGTTATCTTATAATTGGTGATTCTAAACATTAACAGTCTCAATTCTTCAGTTAATATATTTGTATGGTCAGTGGTTGGTATAAACCAAATTATATTTATAACAGGATATTTCATAATAAAAATTGTTAACACTATAACTAGTCTATAAGCATTTTCTTTTTTGGAACGAATACATATAGTCTGTTCACAATTGTCAGCTTTTAGACAAACTGACCATGTACCAGTAGGTATTATTGCACTTTTATGTGCATCGGCATACTCCTATTCTCTCGATGGACTAATCATAATGATATAAATAAAGTTAATGAAATAGTAAAAGGATATCATTTTTGCTGCTTCTGCTTCACCCTCAGCTTGCAAAATCTTTTGCTGACGCTCTTGCTTGGCTCTTTCAACAAAAAACACAGCACGCTGAGCTTCTTGGTGGGCTACCTGTTTTGCCTCAACAGCTGCTGTATACTCTTTGCCAAAACTCAATTCAGTTATAGACACGTCGTCCAAAATTATATTAAAATCACGAGCACGATCCACAAGTTGTTTTCTAATTAGCAATGAAACCTATAATAAAATAAAAAATACAATATTTATAATTTGGATCTTACAATCCACATACATATTATGATATAGTATACTCAAATAATAAAATGTAAAAATCATTATTAAAATAAATATTGGTTTAAAAGTTCAATACGTGATGTAAACAAAAATATCTACACACCTGTATATCAGAACAGTACAATTTATTGTTTATATTTTTCATTTAACAATAATAATTTTTAATTAAGATTATTGTATGAAATCTACCATAGAAATTGATATTATAGTAAAATAAAAAAATTATATACAATAGAATCCTCATTGTCCGGGATAATGGTGAGGAGGAGTCACACGAATAAACGAAAACCACGATTAATCGACTTTTTATTTAAAGAATTACAATAGTGTACAATGTTATATATGTATATATGTGTGTACATTGTCATGTAATAAAGTCATAAAGGCTTGAAATATGAAGTAATTCGTTTTTGTTTTTTTGTGGTTTGAAATTATTTTGCTACTCACTTCTCATTTTTCTTAAATTCATGACGTCATGGAAAACAAAATTTTCTTAACCTATAAACAATATACCTATTGTTTATGCGCCAATGCCTTTACTTTTGATAAATACCAACACATTTTCGGAATAGAGAGCATGGTAAATCGAGGTTCTACTGTATGTAGATGTTTTTGATTTTTAATTTTACTTAGGTATTCCTAAATTCCATGTGTATACATATGGTTCCATGGCAAAATAACCAAGGTTAAAATAATTAATTTCATTATAATTAAGAACTAAGAAATTAAAATATTTTATATTATTCAAAAATAAAATATACATCTATTATTTAATATTTTACTTCTTTCTTTTTTAACTATCTGGAAACAATTTTTAAAATTAGACTTGTATCAGTTGTTACATTATATCATTATATGGTACTAATTTTCCAATGGAAATTTTGATTAGGATGAAACTTATAAGAGGTCATTTTTAGATTTTTGAACACTTTTAATAACCACCTAAACTACCTAAAAATGAGATACTTCTTTGTAAGTACAGACAATAATCGTAATTAAAATTTAAAATTTTCATAAATTAAAGGTATGTAATTATTATACATAGGTATATCATACATTTTCAGAAATTGTTTCAAATTTTTAGATTCTGAGAGTAGAGGAAGCTTTTGATTTTACAATGTTTTTTTTTCTATGAACAACTTTTTGACCAAAAGAAATTAAGTAGGACTTTTAGTGTTTGCAAAATATTAACAATAGCAAATTGGTTCTACGTTTCATTAAACTCGACTTAACTGTTACATGCCCCATGGACTATTTTTAATAGTCTACGTAAACTTATAAATACAAATGTGAGGCAAATTTTAAATGTTCAGAATGCTTGATTATCATTGATTAGTTCTCTGGTTATTACTTGAGAGCGCACCATCACTTATACTTTATTTCATGTTTTTGAGATGCCTACCTTGAAATATCATAAATTATCTACGGGATATGATATAGTCAAGTCTATTTTAATTAAACACAGTAGTAGTTGATATATTTAAGAGGTAATTTTCTTAATTTTCTAAATTTTCTAGTAATTTCCTAAACTCTTTCAGTGCTATGGACATATATGATTTATATACCCTGCGCATAATAAGAATGTACCCCATTGACAGGCAAAAACTCTTAAAAAAATATTTATATATATATATTTTATATTAAGCCGTAAGTGTTACATCTGCACATCGTGTATTCAAATGCCACAAATTTAAAAAATCTGGATGTAAAAATCAATATTTTAGTAACATACCATGACCTTGCATATTTTTAATTCCCCATAATATCTATACCACGACTTTTTATATTTTTGGTGCCTAAATAGATTACAAAAAGTACCTAAATGTATGGTGATTAGAGTTACTATTATCCAAACGTTCTTCATCTCGGTTAAGTAGTCAGAATTATCTTTTTTTTTTTTTTTGGTGATATATAATTTCAAATTTGACAGCCCCCAATATATTGTGAAGGATCTGTAGATTGAAAAAGTTTGAATACCACTGAAATATAGAATTTAAAAAATAACAAAATAAATAATATTATAAAGATGGGATTTCATAAATAATATTATTACTCAGTAAACTAACAGTTAATAAGATTAATAATCTTAAATACACCATATTATTATTATTTTTAATTCCAAGTATTTTTAATGAATTCCCTGGCAATCTAGAATTTCCCTAATTTCCAATAAAATGACACGGCTTTCCCTGTTTTCGAGGTGTACCTATATAAATTGAACATATATTTTTCATATAAATCATAAATTGGACAGTTCACAAAAAATAAGTAAAGTACAATTTTGATTATTTGGTTTATTTAAAATATTTGAAAAGTACCTGTTGTCTTTGGGTAATAAGTTGTGATGCATTATATTTGGCTACCACGGATTTTAAAACTTCATTACATATTGAAGGTAAAACTTTTTCATCATAATCAATACCTAAATGTTGATACATTTCTGGTAGTTTTATGGAGTCCGGTCGAGATAAGACACGGAGTGAAATGTTGACCTAATAAATGAAAAAAATGATTCATTAAAATAATATAACTATAATATACTAAAATAGATAGGTATAAAAATGTTACCATTTGCAAGTCTTTAGAACCCGTAGGTGAAGATATTTTTCTTGGTCTTGACCTGATGTCAAAAATGACAGGATATTGGAACCACGGGAGACGAAAATGTAATCCTTCAGGATATACTTCTTTCTGAATACCACCAATGCGATTAAACATAATAGCACGGTGACCACCCTCAACTATAAAAATGTTAAATATTATAAATCAGTTGAACTAAGAACCACAATTTTACAAACCAAAACGGCTCAAGCTTTTAAAAATACTAACTCAATTAAACAAATGTAGGTATTTATTGTATAAATATATCCTAAATAGATTCCTTAAAAAAGTTATCATACATTTTAAAAATATACTCTGAAACGCAAGCATTACGTTATCAACTCGATAATATAATATCTTTTATTTATAACATTGAATATAATAATCGGTGAAAATCAATATTTCTTATTTTATAAATGTTTAGGTAGATACCTACTGCATAATTTTAAATTAAGCGAATTTATAATGTAAATTATAGTGTAGTACTTGATATTTAATGTTTTGATAGTAGGTATATGAAAAATCATTAAACTTAGGTATAACCCAAGCAATTTATCTTAAACATTTGGAACCGTTACATTTTTGAATTTCAAGGGTTTGACAATATGCTCGTAGTTTATAATATATAACAAGAACTGTCGCCCGCATTATATATGTATATTTTTCTAGACTCGCAGAATCTACGGCTTCAAACTTGTATTAGTGTATGCACATTGCACATGTATTCCGACCCCTAACGTGTGACATCAGCCAGTCAGTGGTCAAGATGAACCTCACGGCTTATGACAATAATAATACTCAAAAGTGACAAACAAATGAAAATTAAACAGCATAAGGTTTTGGGACATTATATAACAATTGTAATAGGTACTAGTTAAACAATAAATATAATTTAAATATTAAAATAACTAATGTACCTATATCAAAAATGTCGACATGCATCTGAAATAAGTAATAATAGTTAGCAAATTTTAAATGGAAAATATGTTAGTTGGTTCAAGGATAATATCACCCCCTCCCCCAAGTTTCAAGTTAGGTAACATACGACTTAGTCTAAACAAAAATACTAACATATTCACAAAAATTATAATTGAATTGACTAACTACCAATTATTTGTATTATTATTACTAGATATGGTGAAGAAATTTAAAGGTATCTAGGTACTTTTTTGTTATTGCCACTAGGTAACATATATGTATGTAATATATTATCGTTATAATCTATATTACATATCAAGGTATTCGTTGCCAGTGAACACAATGTTCTGTTTTCACGATTTGTGACTACCATAAGTAACACTGATTTCAGACTTTGACCTGACAAAAAACATGCTATGACTTTCTTTTAACGCTGTGTCTAGATACACGAGCGATCATGATAATGTGTACACAGACCAACAATGTAAACATTTCTTACTACCCCCGGTGGTTTAGTGTATGTGCCTGGACTTGTAAATTTGTTCCAATTTTACATTTTGATAACTGATTCCATTTTTTTATGCATGTATATATTGTATACAATATTTTAAAGGAAAACTGCTTTCCGTAAATGTTTTAAAATTGTTGTAAATTGGAATATAATATTACACACTTACACTGAACTTCACTCAAAATCTTTTTTTTATTAATAATAATAATAATAATATTTATTATTAATATATACTGTTATAAAAAGTATTATATTTTATTTTATATCATTATTCTTCGTACAGACAGAAGATTGCTATTTTAATATAATAAAATATAATTATTAATTATTAATATTAATTAATAAAATATAATAAAATATTTAAACCTTGGTAATATTGTATTCTGTTTATTAATATCAATTTAAAATGTTGTCTGTTTTATTTTATTTATTAATATATTTTATTCGTTTATTAATTCTCAACAATTATTATAAACATATATGAGTTACGATGTAATATAATCTACCTAAAAGTGTTTATAGAATATACATGCACAAAAAAAATCAAATCAAATATCAAAATGTAAAAATTGGAACATATGTACAAGTCCAGGCGCATGCGCACTAAATGACTGGGTAGGAAATGATTACATAGTTGATCCATGTACGCATTATCTACAAGAGCGCTCGTGTATCTAGACACAGGTTTTTTCAAGACTATATTTTAGATGATTTTTTAATCATGATTACAGAATCTAAACTTATCAAAAAGCTCATGAAAATATTTAATGGAATTTAATCTTAAATTGGTTGATCATCATCAATGAATCAATAATTATTAAATATCTATAAAATCTTTCATTTATATCTACCTATTATTGTTATTATATTCTAAAATTGCAATTAAAAATAATATTTATTATATTAAACAATATGAGAATACCCTTAATTACCTATACAACATAATAAAATAAAATAAAGTAACCAAGCTTGTACCTAACTTATCTTTATTTAAGAAACGCAGCATTCTATGAATAGAGTGGTTATGTGCGCAAGATGTGTGGTGGGATGGGATATGAATGAATGGTTTCTGGTGGAGTGAGAAGGAATACGGAAGGAGACAGCGGAAAATAAGTCAGAAAGTCATACTATAATTTCTACTTTTAAAACATTTTGGTCATTAAAACGTTTATTATTATTAATAAGATATGTGTAAATAAATAATTAAAATAATAATCATTGATCACTAGATAATTCAGAGAGAATTAGTCCATTTACAGTTTTAGCCGGAGGTCGGACACACAAAATCTGCCATAAACGGTATAGGTACTGTGTAATACCTACACAAAATATACCCGAGTTGGTAAAATAGTAGTCAAGACTCAAAACCAACAAGCCTCTAAAACTGAGGGAAACCGAGCAAAATTGCAATAATTACTTGTGAACATGGAATTGGATAAACCGTATGCAGCGAGACCAACGCCAGCGACGAGTTTCACTCCCAAACTCAGGCCTTTGGCCGCTCCCATTTTATTGACGAAGTCGTTCATTTTGTTGTCCATATTTATTTTCAGTTGACTAAAAACACTCCGATACAATCAGATAATCAAAAACTTATTACAACAAGTCGGACGAGAGAGTGTGAACCCAGAACCGCAGGGTTTGATGAAAAACGAAAAATTATTTTATTATCACATCGTACTGTACCATAACCTCAAACCCACCGGTAATGACATACAGTGACTCTCAAAATAGTTAAAATGCTCTAAAATATAAGTAGTTGTATTATAATAATATATAATACATATATAAATTAAATAATTATTAAATATATATATAATAATAATTGATTTGTACGAAAATGTACCAAAATGCACCATAGATTTTTATATATTATGTTTATGAATTGCACTATGATAATAATCCATACTGGTTATCAAAATTATGTGTGGAAGGCAGCAATTTTATTATTGATAAGAACGTTTTAGTATTGTGAATGTTAAGTTGCCTATTTTACCGAACATTAAGGAGCAATATGAACATCCTAAATACAATAAACGAAGTACCAATCTGTGTGCAATGTACATACCTACCATGGATATATTTTTATGGAATCATTGAAACCGTTTGACCTCGGCCAACTATTGTGTGAAAAAAACATCATTCAATCATGATATTTACAGCTAATATGGTTTGATTGTTAACAATTAATTACATATAATAACAATAATTAAGAAAAATAATATTGATATTTCTTAGTTTTATTGTATTTTATATATTGTATTTTCTTCTTCTTCTTCTTCTTCTTCTTCTTCTTCTTCTTCTTCTCCTTCGCCTTCTCTCCCAACTATTTGGGGTCAGCCACCCTGGTCCTACACTTACACTTAACTCTATCTCCCGCATCTTCTTCACTTACTAACACCTTCCACATATCACTCGTCATTACATCCCCCCATCTCTTTTTCGGTCTTCCCCTCCCCCTTTTACCAACAACATGCATTTCTCTTACTAATCTTACTGCCTCAGTCTCTTCCTTCCTTAATACATGCCCGAGCCATCTTAATCTATTCTCTCTCATTTTGTCTACTATCGAAGCTACCCCTATACTACCTCTGATATACTCATTCCTTATTTT